>JABUQX010037775.1:0-10000 GCA_015478945.1 Trachelipus rathkii
TGAAGGTGTATGCCAGGCCGGATGTGAGCATCCGTCGTACGGTGTCACCCCCTATTTTGCCCCCGCCTTAATTTTGAAATCCCCTTTTGAATATTTTGACCTTTGTATTCTACGGTCCATTTTTGAGAACCCTAATTTTTTGAGAAACCCTTCTTTTTTTGCAGATACGTTAGTCTAAGTTATTTTTTAAGTTTGTGTGTAGTTTATTTTGTTCATGTTCTTTCATGACCTTTTAACAACCTTGTTGTTTTCTTACGTTTCCCATTTGTTATATAAAGCTTTTGGTAATTATTTTCATCGTCGGGGATTAATCGCAAATTCATTCGTCTTCGCCCAATCGTCGCGTTTTTTAACAAGTTCCGCAATTTCGCCATCGTCGCGTTTATTTTTAACAAGTTCCGGCGGAGTCCGTTGCATTCGTAGCCAAAGAACCACGCGCCAGAAGAACCACTCGGTTCCAGCCCTACACCCTCCCGCCGCGCTTCCCATCCCACCTGAACCGTAGGTTCGCATCCGCACGCCTTGTGTCACATCCCTTCCTTTACCCGCCGCCCGCCGCGATTATATATTATATATATATATAATAATAATAATATATATATATATATATATATATATTATATATATATATATATTATATCCTACACACACACACACACCTGCGCGCAACAGTGTCGCGACTCACGAATTTTCACCATCCCTTCCATCTATGCTTAAACTTCCTTACCACCCCAAGCCTTAACGTCTTTTATGTTCGAGTTCTTCCGTTCCATTAAAATCAAAATAATATAGCCACCGAAGATACGAACCCTTTGTACCACGCGGCAACTTTTTGCCCTTTAGTCCCAGGACCAAACGTGAGGATCTTGTAATGCAGATATTTTGAAATCAGGTCAATTTAACCGTGCCGTGATGATAAGCCTAATAATAATAATGATAATAATAATAATATTATATTTATTATATATATATATATATTATATATATAATATACTATATATATATAGATATATATATTATATATATATATATAGATATATATATATATTATATAATATATATATATATATATATATATATAGAGAAGAGAGAGAGAGAGAGGAGAGAGAGAGAGAGAGGAGAAGAGAGAAGAGAGAATGAGACGAGAGGAGAGAATCTCGAGCAGAGAGAGAGAGAGACAGTTCAGAAGAGCAGTGTCCACGTGGCTTTTTTTTACTATCCCAGTCAAACCACAAACCAAACATGCTTAAGGATATACAAAATATATATAATATAATATAATATTAAATATATATAATATATATATATATATATATATATATATATAATATAATATATATATAAATAATATATAATATATATAACTAATATATATATATAATATTATATATGGGTCATTTTTTGCCCACGGTTAAATTTTTTGACCTCCTTACGCAGCCCTATTTTGTATTTCGATCACTCTACACAACGTGCGGCGTACGCCACGACACATACACACCCTGACAGATACCAGGGACCAATTTTTGCCCGCGGTAATTTTTTGTCCTTCCTTATGGGCATAGCCCTTTTTGATATCTTAACCTTGTTTGATTATTTCGGCCTTGACCTTGCCGGATACCATAACCTAACCTAACCTAAACCTAACCTAACTAACCCAACCTAACCTAACCATAACCTAACCTAACCTAAACCTTAACTTAACTAACTAACCCTACAACCACGCCTTACACCTACACCTACTTGCACCTATCCTGCCACCTGAACCTAGCCTCCAAACCCCCCTGACTCAAACCAGGTAACTGAAGCCTAGCCTTTGGTACGTATGCTGTCTAACATGAGGTCATTAGGTACCTGCCCTGTTATGGAATCTATCCCTAACTATATTCCATCCCTGTCACACACACACACACAACACCCACACACACACAACACACAAACACACACACAACACACACTACATACAACAGAAGAGAACAAACATTTAACAACTTATAACACACGTACAAAACACACTAACAACCCTTTGGTCTTCCAGGGGCAATTTTGAGAATCCGAATTTTTCGGTCAACCTTTTGTATTCCAGGGTGCAATTTCGGTCTTGTAGCTTTTTGACCTTGTAGGTTTGATGTCTCAGCTTTGCGCCACTGATATATATATATATATATTATATATATTTCGGTCAACCTTTTGTATATATAAATATATATATATATATATATATATATATATATATTATATATATATATATATATATAATATATAGTATATAATATATATTATATATATATATATATTTCGCCCAACCTTATTGTAATTCAGGTGCAATTTTGTCTTGTAGCTTTTTTGACCTTGTAGGTTTGATGCCTCAACTTTGAAGGTTCATCTTTGATGACTCATCTTTGATGAAGTCATCTTTGATACCACCTATATTGATGATTCATCTTTGATGACTCATCTTTGATGGTTCCCAACCCCTGAGCCTAGATCAGAGTTAATATTAATGTCTATCCCATATGTATAAGCTGTCCGCCAGGCCGCAGCAAGCCCCCTCCCCGCAAAGGCTGGAGGTCCGCACCCGGTAGGTGCGACCCGCCGAGCGAAGGAAAGAATATATACACTATAAAGTCATTCATTTTATTCTATACTTAAACATTTCCAAAGAATTCTTTTCAAATTATACTATGAGTCATTCATTTTTATTTATACTTAAACATTTTTTATAAAAAACATTTCGCGAACCTAAAACTGTAACTCATTACAGACCTATAATTTAACACATATATTTATTAACATTTTTTACCTTATACTTTTTACTTAATACTTTTATTGTATAAATTTTTAAAAAATTTATTAAGAAGAAAAAAACCAGAGCGCCTGATTTTGATAAATAAACATTTATTTTACTACAACTGTATCGAAATTATAAAAACATTAACATACCATACCTTACAGTAATCAGTAAATCAATTAGAGGTGTACCCTAACAAACTAGGGAATTAGTATGCTTTTGTTACTCTTTACTGCTTTAACTCATTGTTTTCGCTTTAACTCATGTTTTACTGCTTCTATCTTATATGTTTACGGCTCTTAACTCACATATTATTAAACATTACATACCCTTAAAGCAGTAAATCAGCTAAAATCAATAGAGGTGACCTAACACCTAGGGATTTAGTTGCTTTTGTTTTACGCTTTACTGCTTTAACTCATGTTTTACTGCTTTAACTCATGTTTTACTGCTTAAACTTATATGTTGTACGCTTAACCACATATTATTAAATACATACTTAAAGCAGTAAACAGTAAATCAATAACGCTTTGCCTAACACCTAGGGGGATTAGTATGCTTTGTTTTACTGCTTTACTGCTTTAAACTCATGTTTACTGCTTTAACTCATGTTTACTGCTTAACTATAGTGTTTTATGCTTTACTTAAAAAAATTTGCATATTAGCATACCTTAAAGCAGTAAAAATCGTAAATCAATAGATGTGTTACCTAACACCAATTAGTAAGGCTTTGTGTTACTGCTTTACTGTGTTTAACTCAGTTTTTTACTGCCTTTAATCTCATGTTTTTACTGCTTTGTAACTTTCTGCTTACTCTTAACTTTCTAGCTTTACTGTTTTAACCTCCTGCTACTGCTTGTAAGTCATCATATTATTAACATATGTTTTATTTTGTTAATACTTTTTATTATTTTATTATTATTATTTACTTTATATTATTTATTAGTTTATTATTTTATTTTGTATATTTTTACTTACACTCACACAGATTACTTACACTCGACACACAATTTACTTACACAACCATAGATTTATTAGAAATCGTTAAGCCTAATCTTTACTAACCCAACACACACACACACACACACACACACACACACACACACACACACAACACACACGCACAACCACACACACACAACACAACACAACACAACTATAACGTATAATTTATTAAAACATTTATTTTTAAGTTAAGGAACGAACCTTTTAAGATTCATTTAAACAAAACGAAATTTATTTGAAATTATTATAATAGATTTTCTAAAAGAAATCAAGCATTATCTTTGAAACAAAGAATTTATTATTAAAACTGTTTAATTACTTTTGTTTATAAGATTTTATAATTATCCACTCTTAAA
Source organism: Trachelipus rathkii (assembly GCA_015478945.1). Taxonomy (NCBI): domain Eukaryota; kingdom Metazoa; phylum Arthropoda; class Malacostraca; order Isopoda; family Trachelipodidae; genus Trachelipus; species Trachelipus rathkii. The sequence continues at coordinate 4,150 of JABUQX010037775.1, forward strand.
ATAATTTTTACTAAAATTTTATGAAAATTTCTATTAAAAACAAATATTTTACGTACACTTAAGCAATAAATCAGTAAATTGCAGTAAGTGTCAGCCCCTAGCAGCCCACTTCTACACCAATCTAAGCCCACGTTTTTGTTCTATTACTTACTGGGCTGTTAACAGCTCATCTTTAGCCATGTAATAAGTATAAAAAAGAACAAAATAAGTTCTTCTCTTGGCTAACCGAAAAAAATGTATTTATTAAATGTTGTAAAGCAACTTATTATAAAAATAACATTATTGCACTGATAGAGCAAAGAAGATGGGAAAAAAACTGAAAACGATTCAAAGCTTTTTAATTAATTCGGATTTTCTTATATTATTATTGATATGTACATTGACAAACCATCACGAGAAAACACAAAAACCCGCACTCGTCAGAAAACGGGGAAACTACCTCTCTCTGTAAATGTGTTGAAATAAACTACTTGTAGCCTAATTAGGAATCCTTTTGTTATCCGGGCGATTTAGCCTAATTCCAGGTCAAAAAATATTTCAAACTGGACCTTTTTCTGTAAAATGTGCTGCAATAACTACGTGTAGCCTTATAAATCTTAGGTCTAAATTGGATAAGCCGCTTTTGTATCCCAGGTTGATTAAGCCTGAATACCAGGTCAAAAGTAAATTCCAGTTAACAAGAATCATTGTTATTATTATTATTTTATATATTTAAATATATTTCAAAACTGAAACATCTGGATCGGAAGATCCTTTAAGCAATTAAAAAGGAAATGTTTTCCTTACTTGAGATTGGTCGGAGTAATCCTTGTCTCTATATGACCTCGTATGTGATTGGGCGAGAATTATTTTATCGTCTTTTGAAAATAAACTTTGTTCTAAGACTTGTTATTGAGCAGGTGTGTGTTTTATTATCTTTTATACCCAGACTCATTTTAAAATCATAGTCATTTTAGCTGTTAAGCGTGCAACAAGTATTTTCTGACTTTTATTAAACAGTTGTTTATTGACTAAGGTATACATTATTTATAATAATACTTACATGAGGAATAATTATTAATTTTCACTAAATAATAATAATAATCACTAGTTCATAGCTAACCACCAGGGCTAAGCATGAGCCCCACCCGCAAGTCAGCCAACACCGCACCCGCTGTGCGTCCGCCGCTCCCCCGCCCGCCCGTGCGCCCGCAGCAATATTTCCGTCCCCCGCGGTTGCCCGCAACACACCACAACACGCACATCCCAACTTACACATATAAGTATAAATTTATTAAAACATTGTATTTTTATTTTATTATTATACTTAGTGTATTTACTTCAGAAGCTATATGATTATTATTTAGAACACCACATACATACAGTGCACACACATCACACACACACACACACACACACACACACACACACACACACGCACATACGCTCCCACCCACTCGATATTTTGATGTCTCATCTTTATGCCTCAGGCTTTGATGCTCAACTTTGATGCCTCAGTTGAGCCTCAACTTTGATGTCTCAGCTTTTTATGCCCCAAACTTGATGTGCCTCAACTTTGATGCCTAAGCTTTGATGCCTCAACTTTAAAAACTTAGCTTTGGTACCTCAGTTTGGTTCATCTTTGATAACTCATCTTTGATGCATCATCTTGATACCACCTTATTGATATTCATTCTTATAAAGCAGTTACACTGCCATAACATACACTTATACACACATACACTATATCGCTTATTCACACATACGCACATACACATAGACACTTTACGTTTCAAACCATAGCACTTACACTCACACACATACACACACACAATATATATACTTATATAACATATATATATATATTAATATATATATATAATATATATATAATAATATATATATAGTATAATATAATATATGATATATATAATAATAGATATATATATATTTCATTCGCGCGAAAATATTGCGCCCTGCGGAGCGCACCGCGGAACGCCGAATATTGCGCCTGCTGGCGCCCGCGGCGGGGGTGACGCGCGGACGCACCAGCGGGTGCGGTGTTGGCTGCCTTTGCGGGTGGGTTTCATGACCATATCTACTATAAATCTAGTGAATTAATATTATCTATTCTAGTGAAATTTATAATAATCATTCCTCAATGTAAGTATTATTAAAATATTGAATACACTTAGTAAACATAAAACACTTTTAATTACAAATCAATAACTTGCACGTTAACAGCAAAATGACCTATGATTTTAAATATGATGGGTCTAAAAGATAATAAACACACACCTGCTCAAATACAAGTTAAAAGAACAAAGTTAATTTTCCAAAAACGATTAAAATAAATTCTCGACCAATCACATACGAGTTCATATAAAGGATAACTCCGACCAATCACAAGTAGGGAAAACATTTCCTTTTTACCTGCTAAAGGATCTTACCGATCCAGCAAGTTTCAGTTTGAAATATATTTAGGTTAAAAAAAATAAATTAATAACAATGATGGCTTGTCTAAAACTGAATTAAACCTTTACCTGGTATAGGCTTAAATTCAACCCTGGGATACAAAACTATGCCTAAATTAGACCTAGAATTTAGGCCTAAACTAGTTATTTCAACACATTTTACAGAGGTCAGTTTGAAAATAATATTTTGACCTGAAATTAGGCCTAAATCGCCCCGGATACAAAAAGGATTATCCTAAATTAGCATAAAGTAGTTATTTCAACACATTTTACAGAGAGAGGTCAGTTTCGTTTCTGTAACGAGTGCGGGTTGTTGTGTTTTCTCGTGATGGCTTGTCAATGTCAATGTCAATAATAATAATAAAGAAAATCCGAATTATTTAAAAAAAAACTTTGAGAATATTTTAGTGAACATCGATACGAGTTAATATAATATGTAAGTGAATAAATTGTTATTTTTAAATAATACTTAGAAAATTTAATAAAAATAACATTGTTATCGTAGCAAAGAAGAACTTATTATTGAGTATCTACTTTTCTATTACTTGATCTACATGGCTCTAAAGATGATGTAAAGCAGTAAGTCAATAGAACAAAACGTGGCATAGCTTGGTGTAGAGGGGTGCTAGGGGCTGACCTTACTGATTTACTGATTTATTGCTTTAAGGTACGTAAAATATATGTTTTTAATAAAATTTCATAAAATTTTAGTAAAGTTATTTAAATGTTCTGTTATAAAATTATAAACAAAAAAGTATTAACAGTAATTAATAAATTCTTTGTCAAAGATAATGATTGATTTATATAGAAGTTTTAAGAAACTTTGAAATAATTTTAGTTATATTTGAATGAGTAATATAAATGTACCGTGTTTAATTAAAACATAAAAATTTTAATAAATCTATACGTTAAATGTGTAAGTGAGTGTGTGTGCTGTGGTGTGTGGTGTGTGTGTTGTGTGCGTGTGTGGGTGTGTGTGTGTAGTGTGTGTGTGTGTGTTGGTGTAAATCTGTGTGCGAGTGGAAGTAAAATCTATGTGTGTAATAAATCTGTTGGAGTTAATTAAATCTGTAGTGAGAGTAATAAATAAATAAAAAATAAATAATTGAAAAAATAATAAAAATATAATAAGTAAATAAATAATAATAAAAAAATAAATAAAAAGTATTAAACAAAAATTAAAAAAACATATGTTAATAAATATATGACTTAAAGCAGTAAAGCAGGAAGTTAAAACAGTAAAGCATATGAGTTAAAAGCAGTAAAGCAGAAAATTAAAGCAGTAAAATATATGTTTTAAAGCAGTAAAACATGAGTAAAACAGTAAAGCAGTGAAACAAAAGCATACTATCCCTTGTTAGTAACACCTCTATTGATTACTGATTACTGCTTTAATGTATGTAATAAATATATGATTAAAGCAGTAAAACATATAAGTTAAAGCAAGTAAAACATTGAGTTAAAGCAGTAAAACATGAGTTAAAGCAGTAAAAGCAGTAAAACAAAAAGCATACTAATCCCCCCTAGGTGTTAAGGTAACACCTCTATTGATTTACTGAATTTACGCTTTTAAGTAGTAATGTTAATAAATAGTGAGTTAAACAGTAAAAACATATAACGTTAAGCAAGTAAAACATAGTTAAAGCAGTTTAAAACATGAGTTAAAGCAGTAAAGCAGTAAAACAAAACATACTAATTCCCCCCCTAGTTGTTAGGTAACACCTCTATTTAATGATTTACTGAATTACTGCTTTAAGTAATGCTAATGTTAATTAAATATTGCAGTTAAAAGCAAGTAAAACATATAAAAAGCAGTAAAACATGAGTAAAGCAGTGTAAAACATGAGTTAAAGCAGTAAAACAGTAAAAAACAAAAGCATACAATCCCCTAGGTTAGTAAACAACCTCTATTGATTTACTGCATTACTGCTTTAAGTATGTAATGTTAATAATAAAAAAATTTCGTACAGTTGTATAAAATAAAATGTTTTATTTATCAGACACTCTGGTTCTTTTCTTTCCTACATACAATTTTTTAAAAATTTATAAATTAAAAAAATATAAAGTATGAATGGCAGTCGAAATGTGTTGAAATTTACGTGGTAAATAATAGGTCTGTAATGAGTCATCCAGTTTTAGGTTCGCGAAAAATGTTTTTAAAAAAGTTTATAATGAAATAAAAATGAATGAGATCATTTTCTTTGGAAAGAAGTTCACAGAAATTTTTAATATTTGATATTTCTTTATTGTTTAGAGGATTATATTTTTCGATCTCTAAAGTGGTAGCATCACGGTGCGGACTTCAACTTTGAAGGAGAGATCACGCATGCGTCCTGGCGGACAGCGTATAACATATGGTAACATTAATATTAACTCTGATCTTAGGCTCAGGGGTGGAACCATCAAAGAGAGTCATCAAGATAATTCTATCAATATAGGTGTATCAAAAATGACTCATTCAAATGGTCATCAAGATGAACCCCTTCAAGTTGAGGCATCAAACATAGCAAGCAAAAAATCTACAAGACCAAAATTGCACCCTGGAATACAAAAGTTGCCGAAATAATATATATATATATATATAATAATATACTTATATATATATATTATATATATAATATATATATATATATATATCATGTTGGACGCAAAGCTGAGACATCAAACCTACAAGTCAAAAAGCTACAAGACCGAAATTGCACCCTGGAATACAAAAGGTTGACCGAAAAATTCGGATTCTCAAAATGTCCCTGGAAACCAAAGGGTTGTTAGTGGTTTTGACGGTGTATAAGTGTAAATGTAGAGGTATGGTGTGTGGTTGTGTGTTGTGTGTGGTGTGTGTGTGTGTGTTGTGTGACACGATGGAAAATTAAGTGTGAACTCGCGTTAATTACAGGGCAGGTACCTACATGACTCATGTACACAATTACTACAAGCTAGGCATCAGTTACCTGGATGAGCTCAAGGCGGGTGGAGGCTAGGTGCAGGTGCTGTAGGTGTAGGCTAGGTGTATGTGTACGCTAGGTTAGTTATGGTTAGGTTAGATTAGGTTAGTTAGGTTAGGTTAGTAGGTTAGGTTTGGTTAGTTAGGTTAGTTAGGTTAGGTTATGGTATCCGGCAAGGTAGGCCGAAAAATCATGGTCAAACAAGGTTAAGATATCAAAAGGGCTATGCCCAAAGAAGGTCAAAAAATTACCTGGGCAAAAAATTGACCCCATGGTATCTGTCAAGGTGGTATGTGTGTGCTTACGCGCACGTGTTAGATGTGACTCGAAATATCAAAAATAGCTAAGCCCTAAAGAAGACCAAAAAATTACGTGGCCAAAAAATTGACCCCATATATATATATATATAATATTATATATAATTAGAATAATATATATATATAATATAATATA
>JABUQX010037775.1:17500-20000 GCA_015478945.1 Trachelipus rathkii
AAACAGACCTCTGGGCTGAGTATGGGCTCTCCTTTATCGCCCATACTCAGCAACATCTTCATGGAGTTGATAGAATTTACTATATACTTCCCCATCCCCTACTCAACAATAGTTTATGGATAAGATATGTTGACGATATTTTTGTATCCCTACCTCATCATACCAGCCCTAAAGATGTCCTTAATCCTATCAACTCTATTCATCCCCCTGTACAGTTTACAGTTGACGCACCTTCAAATTCATCCACCCAGTTTCTTGAGACATTAGTTACATGGAACAATAGCAATCAACTCCAATATACAATATATAGAAAACCAACATCAGCCCCCAATTACATACATTGGTTATCTAACCATGACCAAATACCAAATTAGCCATTTTGTCAAGGTTATTCCTCCGTGCTCTTAGGTTATGTTCTCCATCATTTCTTTCCGATGAAATTAAATATATCTATAACATTTTTAAATCTCTATATTACCCAGACAGTTTCATTTCTAAAGCACTTAAAAAAGCTAAAAATAAGTATTACAACACTATTACAAATAAAGGAAAATGTGTAATTTTTGCCTATTCCAAATATACCTATACATTCAATTAAAAAAATACTACCAAAAAACATCCATTTAGTTAAATCTAACAATATTACCCTTAAATATATATTAAAACCTCCCAAACATAAGGAAAACCACTCCCTAAGCAGCATCTATCACATTCCGTGCAACAAATGCAACCTTACCTATATCGGAGAATCAGTGGACTGGCAGAGAAGAAAATACCAACATACTTATGAACTGAATATTGATAATAATAACTCGGCTCTAACCTACCACAGACGTACTTATAATCATCATATCAACATGAACAACTTCAATTCCGTGACAATATAATTATACAGGCCATCGTTAAAATCATGGATCATTTGTATATGCAATATCGAAAATTATAACCGATATTCCTGTGAGTCAAAATAGAATTTATTTTAACGAATTCTTTGAATAATCATCAAACTTTTTAATAGCAATAACGAAGAAAAATAAAAACAACTAAATTATCTCCTCCTCGAACTTCACAATAAGTAATTTGTCACAACCTGAGATGCTCGAAGCCGTCGAGTGAAGGCTAGTTTTCAATTATATATTAGTATAAAGTCCTTAATATTTTTTATGTAATAGAAGTGTAAAGTTTCTAATGTGTCTAAGTTTTAAAATATCCAAGGCTTTTATATAAAGTTATAATTATATATATATATATATATATATATATATATATATATATATATATAATATATATATAGATATATAAAATATATATATATATATAATAATATATAGTATATATATATATATATATATATTAGTATATATAGTAAATATAATTATATATATATTAAAATATATATATATATATATATATATTATAATATATATATATAATTTAGCGATGAGATCGAATTAAACTCAATCCCGGCAACTCACAAATCGGAAGGCAACCGCACAATTTTGACAACCGCAACCACATCCACACCGCGTTTGTCATTGCTACAGAACCACAACGCACCGCAAAACGCGGTAGTCACTGCTCTCACAACCGAAACTCGGTTGTCAGAAGTTACTTTTTAAAAATATCTCTTATGCCTTAGCCTTAGAATACGTAATATAATATTTCAGTTTATTGGAAGAAAAGTATCCAATTAATTATAGAAAAATATTTCACAAATAAGTTGGAAACTTTGCATTTTTTTATCTTTTTTTCCCCCGCAAAAACCCCCCAGGAAGGGAAAAAAAAAAAAAAAAGGAAAAAAAAAATAAAGGGAGGCCACGTTACAGATAGAAAAAAGGCGGTGGTGGGAGGTTTTTTTGTTGAAAGAATAAATAATTTGGTAAAATGCAAAATGTAATAAAAAACATATCTAGCAATTCGCAAAGAGTAGCACCACTAATTTTTGAAGAAATCACTTGCGATCATTGCATGGCAAAAGAATTATAGAGACTTGCGAAAAAGAAAAAAAGTATTATCTGAGAAGAGAGAAAGAGACAAAAGGAGATTTAGAGACACCTCTGCAAAAAATGAAAATTGAGGCCAAACGTAAATCTCAAACACTAAAGGAATGATATCAGAAAATTAAGCCTTACAACAATGATAATTCAAAAAAAAAAAAAAAATACTCCATTATCGAGCTGCAGAGATGATTATAATGCAGGATCTTTCCTTTATCTCTGTTGAAGGCATTGGCTTTATTCGATTCGCAACTCTAGCCAACACACAATATAATATTAAAAAGAGCAATTATTATGAGAACATAGTATATAACAAGATTCATTCCTCAGTCACGAAAGAAGTTCAAAATATTGTCCACCTTCATAATATTGTTGCCCAACTGGAAGGAAATAAATTAACATTTACTACCGATCCCTGGTTCGATCATCATCCGAGGTGTCTCTCTTATCTCTCATTTGTAATGGCATTAATGATAAATTTGGAAAAATAAACTTAGTATTTT
>JABUQX010037775.1:27500-53990 GCA_015478945.1 Trachelipus rathkii
CGGTACCTTGTTTGCCAGGTATTGCATTTCTTCTTGTCATAAGACCCGGTCTTGGCTGATTAATTATTCACCATGCGCGCCGACCCTGTTTGTCCCTACGCCTGAGTGCCGAGAGGAAGGAATGCGTAGTAACGCTCTGCTTGGACAGTAAGAATTATTCTCGATGTTCTTCTTTCTGTCTCGTCGGTGACGTAGTGGTCAACACTTGCACGGCACTAATAACACTTAAAAACAATTTGTCTTTACAGAACAATAACAACAAAAACCCTAAACTAATGACTAGTTTCGTTAACAATAAAAAATATATATACAATATACAAAAGATTTGTAAGATTTCAGTTCTATGAACAAAACGTTCTCTGTATTGTATTTATGTTATAGAGAAGAATTTTATATGAAGGACATAGCGATTAAAAATTGACTTCCTTTCGAAATGGAACAACTGTACAACTGTACAACTGTACAACTGTACAACTGTACTTTCAGGTCATAAACTGTTCTACTTTTTTTCAGATCAGTAGCTGTCATACTTCTTTGAGGCTACAAATTGTCCCTTCTTTCAGTTTACAAACTCTAACATCTTCTTTCAGGTCACAAGCTGCTTTACCTCTTTTAGGACAATACTGTCCTTCTTATCTCAGGTCACAACAAAGTGTCCTTCTTTGAGGTCACAAAATGTCGTACTTCGTTCAGACGAAACAGACCTACTTACTTTCAGGACAAACTGTAATTCTTTCAGGTCACAAACTCTCCCTCTTTCATGTTACAAACTGTCTTTCTTTCATGTCAGATTTTTGAACGAAGAGTTTGTTTGTTTCTTCAAAAGATCGTCAATTTTTAATCTTATCTTGTTTGTTGGAAAATTTCAAGTATCCAAGAAATAAATAAATGATCTCTTTATTTGTTCTATCTATCTTTTTCAATATTAGAAAAACTCCTCTCAAACGGACGCAATTTTGAACAATTTTTCTCATCGATGGCGTTACTGCATTCTATTTTACCGTTGCAAATGCCTGAAGGAGGAATACATTCGCCTAAGGGGCACCTAAGGCCTGCGCACTTGGATTCTTCAAATACGACCCTCTCATCTTCTCTATATATATATATATATATATATATAACCACATCATTATATATATATATATATATATATTGAAATAAAATGTGTGATCTGTGTGAATGAAACGCGCTGATGAAGCAATTACCTGTTCAATCCATGGCAGATAATTTCCAACTTTTGTATATACTCCTGGTCTGTGGGGTCGTGCACACCCATACCCATTACTCGTGACTCCCATTACCTCCCATTTACCGTCAGACTTCTGAAAATTATATATATATATATATATATATATATATATATATATATATATATATATATATATATATATATATATATATATATATATATATATATAAAACACTCCTTTCAATGTTTCTTGCATAGTCATGATATCAGAAATATCTCCGAACCCTATGCGAACCCTACAGTGTTTTTTGTTAGCACATGCGTCAACAGTATTTAGTAGGACATTTTAGAGTGTTAACATGTCTGTGTCCTATAATTTATTTCATTAAAAATGAATTAGAAGCTGCTATTTAATATAATTAAAAAGAAATTGAAAAATAAATAAATTTGATATAAAATTAATAATTTTAGAAGTTAAATATATTGTTCAAATTAATAATAACAAATAGATAGGTAAATGAAAATAAACAATATTGTTACAAAAATTTCATTCTCAGAACTCTGCTGACTGCTCATGCTTCCACAATTGTGTGCTTCCTGCAGTGTGCATGTTAGCTAAACCACCAATAGAAACATCCCAGAGTTTCCACAAGTTGCTTTTATTTTATTGTATACATATATTATTTTTTATAATTTTTTTCTTTTTTTATTCTTTTATTAAGGGGCTCAAGGCCGACGGAGGGACAGAGGGGACGAGAGTCCCCGTCGTCCCCGCTGAGGCCGAGAGACCCGACTCTTCAAATCTTTGCTATTTAATCTTGGGTATTCCTTTAGTAAAAAAAAAAAAAAAAACTCATTGGCAACCTTCTCGCACTTTTTGCTTGAAATAATAGAAAAAAAATCGATTACATTGTTCGTTCGATATATAATATCGGTTAACTTCCTTTTTAAAGGGAGAGTTCGTGTATAAATAAAAATCTGTCATATAAAAATCTACATGTATATACTATATATATATATATATATATATAAATAAAAAAAAAAATATATATATATATAAAATAAATAAATAAATAAACAGTCTGGTTAAAGGGATGACAAATATTTTCGTCCACTTTACCTGGCACATCAAAGGTCCTCCCGAATCCCCAAGACAGGCGTCACGACCCCCTCTGACGTAACCAGCACAAAACATGTCCTCCGTTAACCGATACAAGGTAAGAATAAAGTTCTTTTTCGACATTCGCCAGTTGATATTAGAGGAACTTCAACCTCTTGTAAAGTGTCAGCTGTTGAAGAAAACGTATATTGTGATAATTTACAAGGACTTGTAATATGTATTTGGATAACCTAGCCTAACAAATTAACCTAGCAAAATCAAACATAACCTAACAATCAAACCTAACATAGCTTAACCTAAACTAACCTATTCTAACCATTATGTTAGATTAGATTGTTAGGTTATGTTTGATTATATTAATAATCAAACATAACCTATCAATATAACCTAACCTTATAAAGCCTAACATAACTTAACCTGACCCATATTACTATAAGCAACTAATAATAATTCCTACAAACCCTCTTAAGCTTTTCAGGGGATTTTGTACCTATAAGTTCCAGGGGTTAGGGGGGAGAAAACCCCTGGTGACATTTCTTGCAAACCGTAAAACCCCAGCATCGTTAATTTTTGTGTTTTATCTAAGATTTTCCGTACGTTAGCGGCTTTTGTTATATAAAACTTGTCCAGAAATATTAAAAAAAAAAAATTGGTTTTTAAAAATATTTGTAAACATATCAGCAAATAATAATCAAAAATATATTGACACTAAAACAAGAAAACGTCACCAAAAAGCTTTACTGCCACTCAAATTTAAAAACATTCTTGCTATTTCTTGGCAATCAGAACAAATATAGAAGTTTCATACAAATAATGAATTAAAAGTGAAGGGTGTTCCAAGGTATTTTGAATCAATAAACTTCTCCATATCATGGTGTTACCATTATATATATATATATATATATATATATATATATATATATATATATATATATATATATATATATATATATATATATATATATATATATATATATATATATATATATATATACTATATATATATATATATATATATATATATATATAAATATATATATAATAAACTTACGGAATACTTTCTTAACTTCAAATAATTGACCCCATCCAACCAATGTGCATCTCTGACCATCTTTTATTTCGGTGTGGGGTGGTGGCAGACAGACTGGACGAACGTAGTCATTTAGCTTTATTGGATCTTTCAGTCTTAGCATTGATATATCATTTATAAAACCTTGGTTGACGTATCTGTGATAATAATAATAATAATAATAATAATAATAATAATAATAATAATAATAATGTATAATTTAGAGTTCATTATTTTAATACAATTACTAAGCTAAATAAATAATACTAATTTACAAATAATAATAAACTTTTTTTTAAATAAAGTTATAAAAACTTTACTAACAATATAAAACCCTAAAACTATATTATATATATATATATATATATATATATATATATATGATATAATAATATATAAAAATGTGTATGTAATAATTTTTGTATGTGTGTGAATATGTGTGTATGTGTGTGTGTGTGTGTGAATATATATATATATATATATATATATATATATATATATGAGCAAAATGAACAAAATGAGGGACTTACTCAGGATGGATAAAAATATGACTTAAAGTTCGAACTTGCTCAAATGGAGATGGGAATTTCGTTCCTCTTCTCAAAGCTCCCAATCGAGCAACCCAGTAAGAATTTCTAGCGCTAAAATAATAATAATAATATTAAATAATAATAATAATAAAAATAATAATAATAATAATGTATAATAATAATAATAATAATAATAATAATAATAATAATAATAATAATAATAATAATAATAATAATAATAATAATAATAATAATAATAATAATAATTAATGATAATGATAATAATAATACAGTTATTATGCTTAAAATAATAATGATTACAATAATAATAATAATAATAATATTTAATAATATGTATTTGTGTGTGTGAATATGTATAATAATAATAATAATAATAATAATAATAATAATAATAATTTATAGTCACAGAATAAAATATTAATTATTAAACTCACCTATAGAAGCAATGCCCTGCGGATAATAGCCACTGTTTATTTATAAGAGTAGCCCCACATTGGTATTCCCCCTCTTTGTAGAGGGCAGCATGCCAGGGCCAAGCCCCAGGGGAAGAGTTATTACCTCCGACGATTCTGCAATAGATATATAATAAACCATCTACTGCATATCTCTTTTATTTTTCAGTACTTACTGTAATAAATATCCACATTCACATTCATTAACTTTATTCACTTAAGAGCTGAAAAATTCCACATATGAGTTAATTAATTTTTGTTATTTCTACATTTTCAATTTTTTTTTTAATAATTAAGCGTTTCACATTTTCATTTTTTTTTAAAAATAATTAAGCGTTTTACATTTACATAACCAAAATGTTGTTGTTTTGTTGAAATAACTTCCACCTTATCGTATTTATGGCAACTCAAAAGATATTAACAAAGAAAACAAAAAAAAAATAAATAAATTATAAAGGTAAAAAGTAATACTCTCAAATGACAAAAAAATATCGCCACTCGCAATCCTTGATATATGTATATGTATGTATATGTATATATATATATATATATAAAATATATATATATATATGTATATATGTATATATGTATGTAATACTCCTGCTAATATATATATATATATATATATATATATATATATATATATATATATATATGCTCTCATATAAGAAATGCATGAATGACAAAGGAGGCATTTTAATGTTTGTATAACATCATAGAATTTCAAACCCAGTATAAAAATCTTTTTCAAAGCAAACATTCATAAAAAAAAGTTTTTTTTTCTTTCAAAAAAACAAAACCTGAAATAATGAGTCTTTTCCTCCCTAGAGATTCTTTCATTAATTCCATGTCCTGAGTTAGTGTCCATTTCATGAATTCCATTGGCAAATTATGCCATTAACCACCTTCTCCGCTTTCACCCAGGCTCCTATATATATATATATATACTCCTATATATATACACATAAATATATATATATCTCTCACCTACTTTCACTACTATATATATATATATATATATATATATATATATATATATATATATATATATATATATATATATATATATATATATATATATATATATATATATATATATATTCAGTTATTTTTTTAATATTAGCCTGCTCCGGAATCGGTATCCATTTTATTTTTATTTACAATTAGAAATATATAAAAATATTTTCTGCTCAGGATCCGGCTAAACCCAAAAATTATTTTAATCCAACTTCAACTCCTGCTTCAAGGGTCCGTATCCCGACTCCGGGTTCCGATCCCGACCACTGCCAAGCCTCCGCAGCCTTTGCTCCACAGTCTGTTTATAAATAATAACTTTATCTTGGTTAATCTTAAACTCTTCAAAAATTTAACACAGAACAAAATGTATTGTCAATTATAAACAATGTTTCAATTTTTCTCTTTTAAAATAAACGAAAAAATAAATTAAAATTATAAGCGACGAGTTTTGCTCTCTGAATGACTAAAAATATAGCGAAATACAAAAATAAAATATCAGCCAAGCAAAATGAAAAAAAGCAATCTTAATTAGCTCTCATGCAAAGCAAAATTCCACAAAAAAAAAAAAAACTTTTTCTCAATTCATCTTAACATTTTCTAGCAAGCCTCAATTAAGAATGTCATGAGTCAGCTAAATGAATAATATGTCTAGTTTCTGTATAAAAAATAGCGACACAAGCAAACTTTCATGGCTTACCTAAAAGTACACAATCTTGCCACAATTTTTTCCATTGTCCTTATCTTCTTGTAGTATATTAAAAAAGATCGATAATATTCATTTTTACAATTGGTTTGATATACTTTGGCTTTATAAGAACAACGTTTAGAACTTAAATTGTACCACTTCAGAGCCGCCTTTGAACGTTCCTAACTATTGTCAGATGGAGAGCTTCTATCTAAGCTCAAACTGTTTCAAGTACATATTATACTCATATACTTCAGATACCTCTAATTGTGTGGATGATACAAAATATTACGAATACAACAATTTTTATATTATTTAACAATTAACATAATATTAAAAAGAGTCAAAGTTATTTTGCGAACATAAATTGATCCCATAAATTACAATCAACGTTCTCTCGGAACATAAATTCTAAATATAGTTTTTTGTTCATGTTTTAAGCAAAACTTTTCTTATTTCTTATTCTGAACATAAATTCTAAACATAGGATTTCTGTTCATGTTTTAAATAAAACTTTTCTTATTTCTTTTTCAGAACATAAATTCTAAACATAGGATTTCTGTTCATGTTTAAAACCAAACTTTTCTCATTTCTTTATCTGAACATAAATTTTAAATATATGATTTCTGTTCATGTTTTAATTAATAATGTTTTTCCTTCTTTACCTCTATCCCCAAACACTATGTTGTATATAAAAAAGAAAAGTGTGTGTGTATTTTTATTGATTTGTGCTGTGTATTAAGAGAATGAGTATATGTGCAAAATATATATTATATTACTTCTCACCTTACAATTCTTTTCCTACTCGTGGATAATATGTGGGCCAAATAAGTGGATAAATCGTGGATAATATGTGGGCCAAATAAGTGGATAAATGACAGGTCAGGAAGTGGATCAAAAATACCGACACCAAAATAATAATAAAATTAATGTTAGTTATAGCTATAAAGCTAAATACTAAAGCGTATTCCTAAATATTTATCAATATAAACAATGTAAGCACAGGTCATTAACAAATGATATTATATGTAGTGAATCTTTATATGTTTAAAATGGTGCCAGGACATTTGACCGAGCGGATATTAGGCCAAACGGAAACATTTGATCGAAAATGAAAATAATTAATTAACATAATAAAACATTTATTACTTAACTTAACTTGACAACTTAACCTAACCTAATCTAACCTAACCTACCTTAACCTAATTCATTTTCAGCCAAATGGCCGGTCAGCCAAATGTCCGTTAAGCCAATTGTCCAGACACAATTTAAAATATGATATTTGTCAACTTACTTTATAGGGTTTATAGTATTCCTCGTCAAAGCTTTAAATTTCAACTAAATATTACTCACCTTGCTCTTTGCGTCGTCACTCTGGGCCGAACTCCACACTGTAGTTCATCGAATTTAATCTTTACAAACCCTGATCGATACATCTTTTTTCTTTAAAATGATGACAAAGTATAGAGTTGTATATCGTTAAATCTCAAACACATGTCACATGATCTAGAGTCTAGACCTATTATAAAGAAGGGGAATTTCTTCTAAGGTAAATAGGTAATGATCATCCAACTATACAGAGTACGTAGCCTTATTCTACGGACATTGGAACTATCTATCTAGTATATCAATCAAACGGGCAACGCCCTATTTGAAGTGGAGAGAAAGGTTCATATAGATAATTTTCCACCTCAACGGGCACAAATATTGCAAAATTGCGAAAAGAAGAGGGGCAGCTTTATTGTTAAGAAATTATCACATAACTCCGGAGCATAAGCTGCATAAATTATAGGAAAGAACAGAGATATCTTTATCTCATAGGTAAAATAAAATCTCCAACTAAACAATAACAATAAAAGAAAATAATTACATGCAAAGTGTAAAAATGTTCTTATAGGTAAAATACCGAAACATGCAACCGCATAAGCGATTCTAAGGAACTGGAGAGTGTTCACTAGGTGCACAAATACCACACCTGCAACAGCTGCGACTATTACGAGAGAAAGAACTATTACACTGATCTAACAGAAAATGCAGTTATACTCACAATACAACGGCTAGCATCATTCGAAAGAATGAAATCTCTTAAAAGGTGAATGTTACGCCACGGGCATTAACCTGTTCAGGACTGCGCGAAACTTCTCTAGTAAATTGCTCACACAATCACAGAGAATGGTAAGCTTCTATTAAGGGAGGAAAACGACTGCTAGGTTAATTTATTACACCTCACGGCATATGAGACCTATTTATGATAGGAGGTGGAAACGTTCTCATAGTAGTATATTTTACACACTCACGGGATATAGCCTATATCAAGGGAGGGAAAAATTTCTGGTCACTCACACTCATCGGCATTACCTATTCAAGGAGGGAGGATATACATTTTTATTCTACTTATAAGTAATATCCAACTCAGGCATAAGCCCTTATTCAAAAGGAGGGCACTCTATATATGGATAAATAATCAATAAATCACATTGGCACAATACCCAATTTAAAGAGGTTCTAGTAAATTTCCTATAACACTGCGAATACGGGATGCACAGCCCTAATTCAAGAAGGGTAAGATTATATAGCGATTAAAATATTTTCAACAACATTCACGAGGCATAGCCCTATATATTTAACAAGAGTAGGAGGAATTCTCTCTATGTAAATCACACAATACTCATTGGGCATAAGCCATAATTCAAGGAAGAAACTTCTCAGTATAATTATACTCAATACTTCATATCGGGCATAGATCTCATCTTTATTAAGTGTAAGGGAATATTCTCATAGGTATCACTTACATATTCACGGTGTACAGCCCTATTCAAGAGGTGAGTGAACTTCTACTCTAGTAATTGCTATTATAATCAATCAACCTATCAACGAGGAGCAATAATCCTTATTCAAGGAGTGGACACACTCCTAAGTTATTACTACTCACGCACAGCCACTATATTACAAGTAGTGAGAATTCTCTAAGGATATATTTATTATTTAATAATATATAATTAATTTATAATCACACCGATAACGAGAGGCATAAAAGATTCACTCTATGTTAAATGTAGGACATATTATTATTACGGATTAATAATCAACGGCTTCTAAGAGCAAAATAGACCTCTATTTTAAAGTGTGAGTCAGAGAACTACTAAGTTAATCAGAACATAGCTATATAATGGCCTATTACAAATTTGGCGGACCTTCTCTATAGTAAATTAAAAAAAAAACACTTATAACGACATAAAGCCTATTCAATGTAGAGTGGTAATACTTATAAGATTGTAATTTTGTCTCATATCTTACGGCAATAAAACACAAAGTGAGGGGAAAGTATTACTATCGTGAAATTAGGATATAAACACTATAAAACTCCTCACTCGACATAATTAAGATCCTAATTCAAAATGGATGGATACTTTCTCTAAAGTGTTAATATCAATTATCACGAGAAATTAAGTTTACATAGTGTAAGGAAAATAGTATTTAAATCTACACCTCATACATGGCATTAAGAGACACCTCTATAAATTCATCAAATTTATCACCTTTACATCTCTCTCTCCACATATCCTGTCAGTGCAAGTGGCAATAGAGATGAGAAGTAGCATATTCTAATATATAAGGATAATTTTCACACTTCTACGGGCCATAAGAGCCTACACGAAGAGGAGACTTCTCTAAGGTATTTAACTATGCAACGATTAGTACCTATCTGGTGGCACATAGCTCCTATATCTCAAGAGAGAACTTCTGTACGTGTAATTTTACACCTTCACAGGCATAGAGCCTCATTAGAGGGGAAAACATCTACTAGGATAATTTTCACAAACCTCAGTCATATTAGAGACCACTATGTATGAATTGGGAGTGGGAAATTCTCTAAGTGATATAATAATTACACTCACTGGGCAATTATGCTCCTATTTTACAAGGACGGAACTTATCTCTTAGGTTTATTCAACACCTCAACTGAGTGCAAACCCTATTACAATGTGAGTGTGAACTTACTCTAGGTATTTTAAACACTTACGGAGCATATATATAATGCCTTATTCAGGAGGGAACTTCTCTAAGTAATCACCCTCTACGTGCATAATGAGCCTATTCAATAGGAGGTGAACTATAATCTATAAGTTATCACACTCTCAACGGGTTGATAAGCCCTATTCAAATGAAAGGGGAACTCTTATCTATTTTAGATATATTACAACAAATCATAGATGAGGCATATGAGCCCTATTACTAGAGTGGAGGAGTTTTCTTTAAATGGTAATTATTCTTATAACCTCACGGGTCACAGCTCTATTCAAGAATGAGGTAACTTCTCTAGTTAAATTACACTCACGGGCATTAGCCCTTATTCAAGGAGGGAACTTTTCTAGGTATTTCAACACTCTAACGGCATAGTCTCCTAATCAATAAGAAGTTATAATTTCATCTAGGTATATTCACACACTAACGGGCAATAAGCCTATTCAAAGGAGGGAAACTTCTCTTTAAGGTAATTTCACACATTCCAACTGGTGCATAGCCTCTAAATTTAACCTCAGGAGGGGTTATTATCTCTAAGTAATTATCACACTCACGGGACATTGCTCCTATTCTCAAGAGTGACGAATCTAATAATAATAGATAATAATTCTCTAGGTAATTCTACTACCGATCTCGGCATGCCCTGATCTGATAAGTGAAGTTTCACATATCTTACTAGATAAATCTTAAGACTCAACCTAACAGGTGTTATTTTGACTAATTCAAGAAAGGAATCTTCTCTAAGTAAATGTCACACCTCAACGTCATAAGTCTATTCAAAGAGGAAACTTTCTTTTTCTAGTAATTCAAACTCTCCCGGGCGTCTTCTATTCAAGGAGGAAACTTCTGAAGGTAATACCTCACGGCATAGCCTATTCAAGAGGGAACTTCTCTAGTATATTCCCCTCAACGGCATAGCCCTAATTTCAAGGAGTGGAACTTCTCTAGTAATAGTCACACCTCACGGTGCAATAAGCCTATTCAAAGAGGATTAACTTCTCTAGGTGAATATCACACTAACGGGCATAGCTCTATTCAAGAAGGGAACTTCTGTGGTTTTCAACCTCACCGTCCATAGCACTATCATTAGAGGGGAACTTCCTCTAAGTAATTCCACATCCTCGGCGTAGCTTATTCAAGAGGAGAACTTCTCAAGGTAATTCACTCCTCAGTATTTTTTTATTAAGATAGTTAAAAATAAAGTGATTTTGTTTTTGGGTTTAATTTTGTTGCATAGGCCCTATATTTCAAGGAGGGTGAACTTTCTTTATAAGTTCACTCACACATTTTCTACGAGCATAGTCTTATATTTGTGAACAAAGGAAGATGGGAACTTCATCTCGGTTAATTCACACTCAGGGCATAGAACTATATAAACAATAGGAAGGGAACTTCTACTTAGGTGTAATTATTTCCACTCCACAACGGGACATAGCCTTATATATAACCAATGAGGGTGACATATCTCTTTAGAGTATAAATTCTTCAAACAACTTGCACAATTTGAGCTTATTATTTCACAAGAGGGGATACTCTCTATGTATTTCTACACATCGTAATGCTGCATATTCATATATAGTATTATAAATTTACCATGACATGCGTTTAATATAAACAAACATATCCCTTCACGGGCATAGCCCTATTCAAATGGAGGAGAAACTTTCCTTAGAGTATTAAATGCAACATACATCTCCGGAGGTCTATTATGCATGTTAGTTTCAATAATTGAGGTACTAAGGTTGATAGTACACTCATGGGAAAGATCAGTCTATTTTCAAATAGGGGAACGTTCTTTTATGGTTTTATATTTCTACACATATCGCAATAAATAACAAGAGATGTGGAATATGCTTATATATGTGTAATTACACATTCGACGTGGGACAAAAAGGCCCTGATATTCAAGAGAGTGGAGAACATTCTCATAGAAGCACTAAAGCCTTACAGGAAATAGCACATTTATTTTACAAGAGGAGGGAATTCATCTAAGGTTAAATATCACACTCCTTCACGGGTCTATAAATCAAGAAAAAGAGTTACTACTAATCAACAACTTCAACGGAGGGCATTAGATTACAATAAAATTGAGTTGGAATATAAATTCTTATCTCTAGAGGTACCTCACATCTCACGGGCATTAAGTCACTATTTCGAGAGGGAGAACTCCTTAGGTAATTTATTACACCTCACGGGCATATGCCATTATTCAAGAGTAGAAATGAGAGAATTCTCTAGTAATTCACACCTCACGGGGATAGCCCATTAAGAGGAGGGAATTATCATTTAGGTATTCTAACACTCAACGGCATAGACCTAAACTATTATAGGGAGGAGAACTTCTCTAAGGTAATTTACACCTCAACGGCATAGCCCTATTCCTATTATAGGACGGGAACTTCTCTAGGTTATACTTATATATATCATAACCTTCACGGGCTCATAAGCCTATTCAATATAAGTGAAGGAGAGAAACTCTCTCTAGTAAATTTTAAACCTTCAATAAGGCTAAAGTGCCCTGAATTATCAAAGATGAGGGAAATTTATTTCTAGGTGAGTAACTCACACCTCACGGTCATTAGCTATATCAATAAAGGAGAGAAATTACTCCTTTCACTTAAAGTAAATTATATATAATATTCAACAATCATAGACGGGCATTAGCCCTTTTCAAATAGGAGGGGAACTTATCTCTATGATAATTACTAAATCACTGATATAGTCTAAATTCAATAAGAATGAGTTATATCACTTAGGAATATTAATATTCTACATTACACGGCCCAACACATCGAGCCTATTCAAGAATAGTGTAATTCTAATAGGTAATGATCAAACAATAAACTATCTAGACGAGGTGCAAAATATGGTGCCTATTCTCAAAGGGATGGAACTTCTCATATAGAGTGTAGTTCATACTCAACGGTCTAAAACCTAGTTACATTAACTCACTAGGTAATTGTAACCCTATATTGCACATAATACTAAAGGAAGGGAGATCTACTAGGTAAATATCATATACACTCATGAGATATTAGCCACAATCACAAAGATGTGGAATTTCCTAGGTAATAATCACACATTACGATGTGCAATAGCACTATTCAAGGAGGGGAACTTCTCTAGTAAATTCACACATCATGGGCATAGCCTATTCAAGGAGGGAACTTCTCTAGGTAATATACACCTCAACAGTAGATATATAATAATAATCATAATCTTATGGAAATAACTACTTGAATAATAATAAGTAATAATTGATAATGGGCGATTCAAGCCCTATTTACAAGGAACGTGGAAACTCTCTAAAAGGTACATTCACAAACTCACGCATCGCCCAAATTCAAAAAAGTAGGGAACTTCTCTTACGTCGATAAATTCACAATCATCACTGGCATAGCTTATTCAAGAGGGGAATTCTCTAGGTAATGTCCAAACCATACACAGGGATTGAGCCTATTACAGGGGGGAAACTTCTACTAGGTAAGACTCTAACACCTTCGGCATTAGCTATTCAAGAGGGACTTCTCTGGTCAATCACACTCCGGCTAGCCTATTTACGAGAGGGGAATTCTCTAGTAATTTACACTCACGGGCATGCCTATTCAAGAGTGAAGGGGAACTTCCTCAGGAAGTTAACACTCTACGGGACAAGACCTAATTTAAGTTAGGGGACTTTCTAGGTGATATCTCACCTCAAGGCATAGACCTATTAGAGGAGGGTAACTTCTCTTAATAATTTCATATATTTATAACACCACGGGCATATAGAGCCTATATTCAAGGACGGAGACTTCTTAGTAATCACACATCAGCAGGCATGATGCTCCTATTCAAGGAGGGATACTTCTCTAGGTAATTATCACCACTCACGGGCATAAGCCTTATTCAAGGAGGAACTTCTCTGGTAATCACACCATCACGGGATAGACTATTCAATAGAGAGAAATTCTCTAAGTAATTCCACTCAACTGGCATAGCCTCTTTTCAAGGAGGAGAACTTCTCTATGTATTTCACAAAATCTACGGGATAGCCTCTATTTCAGAGAGTTATTCTTCTAGGTAATTCTTAACATCTACGGGCAACAAGACATATTTAAGAAGGGTAACTTCTCTAGGTAATTCACTACCATCACGTGCATAGCCAACTAATTTTAAGGAGGGGACTTTCTCCTAGGTAATGACAATCACTCCACGGCATATGCCCTAATTCATGGAGGAAATTCTTAGGTTGATTACACCATATCTAGGCATAGCCCTACTTAAGGAAGGGAATTATCTATCTATAAGGTAAATTCAACTCCCCACGGGATAGCCCTATTCAAGGGGGAACTTCTCTATATTCACACCTCACAGGCATAGCTTTATTCAAGGAGGAACTTCTCTAGGTATTTCACACCTCACGGGCACAGCCTATTCAAGTAGGGAATTTCTCTAGGTAATTCACACGTCACGGGCATAGCCCTATTCAAGGAGAGAACTTCTAGGTATATCACACCTCAGGAGAATAGCACTATTCAAGGAGGGAACTTCTCAGGTCAATTACACAACTCATGGGATAATAACCTATCCATAGGAAGGGAACTTTTCTCTAGGTATATTCACACCTGATGGGCATAGGACCTATTCAAGAGGAATCTCTAGGTAATTCATACCCTACTGGCATAGCCCTATTCAAGGAGGGAGATGTACTCATTTTATATCAGAACTCACGGGCATAGCCCTATGCAAGGATGGGAACTTCTCTAGTAATTCACACTCACGGCATAGCCCTATTCAAGGAGGATTCTCTAGTTAATCAACCTCAACAGGGCTATAGCCTATTCAAGAGGGAATTCTCTATGGTACTTCACCATCACGGCAATAGCCTATTCGAGAGGAACTTTCTAGGTAATTTACACCTCAACGGCATAGCCATATTCAAGGAGGGGAATCTTCTCTAGGTAATTCAACCTAGAGGCTAGAATTGAGGAGGGGAACTAATTTCTAGGTAATGATAACACCTCACGGGCCATAGAACACTATCGAGGAGGGAACATTCTTAGGTAATTTACACATCACGGCAGTGTGCCCTAATTTCAGACTGAATTCTCTAGGTTAAATCACACTCAAACGGGCTTAGCCTATTAACAAGAGGGCACTCTCTAGGTATTTACACCTCACGGGCATGCCCTATTCAAGGAGTGGAACTCTCTAGGTAACTCACACATCACGGGCATAGCCTAATCAAGAAGAAACTCTCTAAGTAATTACACCACTCTTCACGGCATAGCCTTTCAAAGGAGGAGACTTCTCTAGGTAATTCACAATCACGGCATAGCCCTATTCAAAGAGGGAGTGTAATTCTCTAGGTAATTCTAACCTCACGGGACAGCCTATTAGAGAGGTAATATCTAAGTAATACACAATCATCAGGACATAGCCCATAATTCAAGCGGAGTGGACTTCTCTTAGGTATTACAAACTCATAGGGCATAGGCCTATTCAAAAAGAGGTTTTAATTCTCTCTAGTAATTCCAAACCTAACTGGCATAGCCATAATTTACAAAGGAGGGAACTTCTCTAGGTAATTTCACACCTCATAACGGATCATACCCTATTCTAGGAAGGGAACTGTTCTAGGTAATTCACACTCACAGGGCGTATCTCTATTACAAGAGGGAACTTCTCAGGTAATTCACACCTCAGGGCATAGCCTATTCAAGGATGGAACTTCTTTAGGTAATTCAAACCTCACGGGACCTATTCAAGGAGGAGGACTTCTCTAGGTAATTTCCCTCACGGGCATAGCCCTATTCAAGGAAAAGGGGGGATTTGTAAAACTTCTCTCCCAACGAGCATAGCCCTATTTCAAGGAGGGGAACTTCTTTAGGTAATTCACTACTCACGGGCATAGCCCTTCAAGGAGGGGAACTACTTTAGGTAATTCACACTTCACGGCAATTGCCCTTATTTCAAGGAGGAACTTGCTCTAGTAAGTCCTACCTCACGGCACAGCCCTTCAATGTAGGGGAACTTCTTAGGTAATTCACACCTCAGGGCATAGCCTAATTGAAGAGGAGAACTAGTACTCTAGTAATTCACACCCTAGGGCATAGCATATTCAAGGGGGAACTTCCTAGGTAATTACATTCCATGGGCATAGCCCTATTCAAGGAGGGGAACTTCTCTAGTAATTCACACCTCCGTACTAAATAAATTGCAATAGCCCTATTCAAAGGAGGAAACTTTTAGTAATGCCACACCTCACAGTATATGCCTATTCAAAGGAACTAAGGGAACTTCTCTAGTAATTCACACCTCATGGTATAGCCCTTTTCTAAGAGGGGAATTCTCTTAGGGTAATACTCAAACTACGTGCTAGCCTATCAGGAGTGGACTTCTTTAGGTTAATTACACTTCACGGCATAGCCTATTCAGGAGGGGAACTTACTCTAGCGTAATCTCAAACCTCACGGAATAGGCCTATTCAAGGAGGGAACTTCTATAGTTAATTTCACTCTTCAATTGAGGCATGCCTATTCAGGAGGGAAACTTCTCTAGGTAAATTTACACCTTCACGGTAGCCTATATCAATGGAGGAGCTTCTCTAGGTATTAAGCCTCAAAACGGGCAATTAGCCTATCAAGGAGGGAACTTTCTAGTTTAATTCAACTTAATCAACGGCAAGCTATTCAATAGAGGGTCTAGGTAATTCTAACCTCACGGCCCAGCCCTATTCAGAGGGTAAACTCTCTAGGTAATTCTACACCATCACGGCATAGCCTATTCAAGGAGGGGAACTTCCTTAGGTAATTCACTCACGGGCAGAGCTATTCAAGGAGGGGAACTTCTCTAGGTAGATCACACCTCACGGGAGCATAAGCCTTATTTCGGGGGGAACTTCTAGGTAATTTCTACACCTCACGGGCACAGCCTATTCAAGGAGGGGAACTTTCTAGGTAATTCACAACTCACGGGCAAACAGCCCTATTCAAGAGGGGAACTTCTCTAGGTAATTCCACCTCACGGCGAAGCCCTATTCAAAGAGGGGAACTTCTCTAGGTAAATGCTACCTAACGGCATAGCCCTATTCAATGAGGGGAATCTTCTCTAGGTAATTAACACTCATCACGGGCATATCCTATTACATGCAGGGAACTATTCTCTTAGGTAATATCACACCTCACGGGGATACCTATCAATGGAGGGAATTCTCTGTAATTTAAAACTCACGGGCATAGCCTATTCAAGGAGGGGAACTTTGTAGGTAATTCACCTCACGGGCATTGCCCTATCCAAGGAGGGGAACTTCTCTAAGGTAATTCACACTCTCAAAGAATAAGCCCTTACAAGAAGGAACTTTCTTAGTAATTCACTTAATATAATACAATCTCAGCATAAGCCCCTATCAAGAGGGAGAACTTCTTTAGGTAATTTACAACAACTCACGGCATAGCCCTATTCAAGGAGGGGACTTCTCCTAGGTAATTCACACCTCAGGGCATTGCTATAGAGGGGGGAACTTCTCTAGGATAGATTTCACACCATTACGAGCAATAGCATACTATTCGAGAGGGGACTTCTTCTAGTAATATTACACTCACGGGCATACCATATTTAAGGAGGGAACTTCTCTCTAGGTAATTCACACTCACGGCATAGCTGTATTAGAGGAGGGAGAACTTCTCTAGTAATATTCATCACTTCAGGGGCAAGCCCTAAGTCGAGGAGGGGAACTTCTCTAGGTAATTTACACTCGCATAGCCCTAATCAGCAGGACGGACTTTCTAGTAATTCCTCCCACAAACCCTTCAAAAAAAAAACCGGCATATCCCTATTCAAGGAGGGGAATTCTCTAGGTTGTCAAAACCACTCACGGGCATAGCCCTACTTCAGACGGAACTTCTCTAGGTAAAATACACCTCACGGGCATAGAGAGCTCCTATTCAGGAGGGAACTTCTCTATAGTAATTCACACCCTCACGGCTATGCCTAATTAGAGGGAACTTCTTTAGTAATATCATCAAAATCAAGGGCAAATTAGCCCTTTCAAAGAAGGAGTTTCTCATAGTAATTCTAGACCTCAGTGGCACAGCCCTATTAACAAGAAGGGTATATTCTCTAGTAATTGCACACCTCAACAGTGCATTTAAGCCTATTCAGGAGTGGGAACTTCTCATGAGTAATTTCAAACTTCACGGGCATAGCCTATTCAAGAAGTTCTAGGTAATTCACACCTAAGGGCATAGCCTATTCAGGAGTCGGAACATTCTCTAGTAAATTCACCTTACGGGCATAGCCCGCTATTCAAGGAGGTTGAATTCTCTAGGTAAATTAAACTCAACGGGCTATAGCCTATATCTAGAGGGGAAATTCCACTAGGTTTTCACGACCTCACGGCATAGCTATTCAAGGAAGGTTAACTTTCTCTTAGGTAATTCACATAACGGCATAGCTATTCAAGAAAGGAACTTCTATAGGTAATTCACACTTCACGGTCATATATTCAAGGAGAGGAACTTTCTAGGTAATTCACACCTCCGCGTAGCTCTATTAAAGGGAAATTGTACATTTTATTTACACCATCTACGGGCATAGCCTATTCAAGAAGGGGAACTTCTCTATAATTCACACCTTACGGCATAGCCCTATTCAAGGAAGGGGAACTGTTCTTCTAGTAATTCACACTACGGCATAGCCCTATCAGAAGGGAAACTTCTCTAGTAATTCAACTCCCACGGGCTATAGCCCTATTAAGGAGGAACTTCTCTAGGTATTCACACCTTCACGGGCATAGCTATATTCAAAATGAGGGCCCATCATGTAAATGTAATTCTGTCAGGGGCACATATTCAAGTAGGTTGGGAAGTGTGTTAACATTTAATCACCCTTCAGACATAGCCTATACAAGGAGGAGAACTTCTCTTGGTAATTCAACCTCACGGGCATAGCACTATCAAGGAGGAAACTTCTCTAGGTAATTCACAATCGCATGGCATAGACTATTCAACGGAGGGACCTTTCTCTAGTATTTCAACTCACGATGGGCATAGTCCTTCAAGAGGAAACTTCTCTAGGTAATTCACCCCTCACGGGCATAGCCTAATCAATTGGCTGAACTTCTCTAGTAATTTCAACACTCACGGGCTAATCACCTATTCACAAGAGAGGGAACTTTCTAGGTAATCTACTTTAACGGGATAAGCTCTGCTATTCAAAAGAGGGGAACTTCTCTAAGGTAACTCACACCTCACGGCATAGCCCTATTCAAGAGGAACTGTCTTCTAGTAGTATCATCAAGTCATGGCAAGCCTATTCCGAGAGGGATTCTCTAGTAATATTAACAGCTGCAACGGGCAATAGCATATTCAAGGAGGGAACTTCTCTAGTAATTCACACCTCACGGCATAGACCTATTAAGGAGGGGAACTTCTCTAGGAATTCACACCTCAGGGATAGACCTATTATGAGGAGGGGAATACTTCTCTAGTATTTACACCATCACGGGATAGTGCATATTACAATGGAGGGAATTCTTAGGATAATTCACACTTATTGTTCACGGGATAGCCTATTCAAGAGGGGAACTTCTCTAGGTTAATTTTTTAACACTCAGGGCATAGCCTATCAAGGAGGAACGTTTCTAGTACTCACACCTCAACGGCAATAGCCTATTCAAGGAGAGAAACTTCTCTAAGTAATTGTTCACACCCTCACGGGCATAGCCTATTCAGAGGGAAACTTCTCTAGGTAATCTCTACTCCGGAGCCCTATTCAAGGAAGGGAGTTTCTCTAGGTAATTCTAACCCTCACGGCCACACATTCAAAGAAGGTAACTGTTCCTATGGTAATTCAAGTCACGGGCATTTACCTGATTCAGGAAGGGATTCTTCTCTAGTAAATCACACTCACGGAATTAGCTATTCAAGAGGATTAATTCTTAGGGTAATCTCACCTAACGGGATATCTAAATCAAGTGATGGAAATTTTAGGTATTATCAGCACTCACATAGCCTATTCAAAGAGGGAACTTCTCTAGGTATTCACCATCACGGCGTAGCTCTATTCAGAGAGAACTTCTCAAGGTAAGTCAACCTCAGGCATAGCCCTATTCATAGAGGGAAATTTCAAGCTTTTCCACTCACGGGCATAGCCCTATTCAGGATGGGAACTTCTTCTAGGTAATTCCAAACTCACGGGCATAGCCTATCAAAGAAGGGAACTTTCTAGGTAATTTTCACTCCACGGGCATAGCCCTATTCAAGGGGGAACTTCTTTAGGTAAATTCAACCCTCACGGGCATGACACTATCAAGGGAAGGGAATTCTCTAGTAAATTTTTTTTTCACACGCTCACGGGCAAGACCAATTCAAGAGGGGAATTTCTAGTAAGTCAACTCACGGACAGCCCTATTCAATTATGGAACTTCTCTAGGTTAATTCACACTACGGCATAGCCTATTTCGCAAGGAGGAGAACTTTCTCTAGGGTAATTCACACATACCGGCATAGCACTAATTCAGGAGGGTAACTTCTTAGTAATTTCACAACTCATGGGCATAGCCTTAATCCAAGGAGGATAACTTCTCTAGTTAAATTCACACCTCACGGCATATAGAGCCTATTCAAGGGGGGAAACTCTCTAGGAATCCGTCACACCTCAAGGTATTAGCCCTATTCAAGGAGGGAACTTCTGCTAGGTAATATCACACTTCATGGCATAGCCTATTTCCAGGAGGTCTTCTCTAGTAAGTCTTAATCAAAAAACCTCACGGGATTAAGCCTATTTCAAAGAGGGAATTTCTTTTAGAATTCTACACTTCTACGGAGGCATTAGCTGTATTTCAGATTGGAGTGGTAACTTTCTCTAGTTATATTTCAGAACTCACGGGATATGCCCTTAGTCAAGGTAATGGATATTGTTCGATAGTTAATTTCACTTCTCTTCTACGTGGCATTAATCCCCTATTTTCAATGTGAGGGATCTTCTCTAGTTAATTTATCCATCTAACTGGCACATGTGCCTATTTTCAATTGAGTTGAGCATCTCTCGGTAATTTCATCACTCACTGGCTATTAAGCCTATTTCTAAGGAGGGATAACTTCTCTAGTGTAAGTTCACACTTCTACGTGGCATTGATGCCCTTATTTCATGGAGTGGACTTTCTCTAGTTAAGTTCACATCCTCACGATTAGTCCCTTTAATGTATAGGGACTTTATATTTCTATTATATATTTCAATGGTATTCTAATGGCATAGCTCTTATTCAATGAGTGAATTCTTCTTCTATTATTTATATATTCCACGTCACTGGCATATGCTAATTTCAGGAGGGGTAATCTTCTTTTTATGTAATAATCACTGCTACGTGGCTATATCCTAATTCAAGCTGGTATGGAACTTGCTTTAGGTAATTTAACACCTCACTGTGCATATGCCCTATTTTCTAATGAGTGTATCTTTAGTATTGTCTATCACTTCTACGCATGATCCGTATTAGAGTGGAGGTGAACTTCTCTAGGTTATGACACCTTCATACTTTGGGCATGAGCCTTATGCGATGTACGGTAACTTTTCTAGTAATTTACTACTGTGATTGCTATGATTATGCCTAGGTGCAATGACGTAACTTTTTCTAGTTATATTTCAACCTTCACGGATATTGCCTATTAGAGAGAGGGAAACTTCTCTGAGTTATATTTCATACTTCAATGGATATGCCTATTAAAGGAGGGAACTTCTCAGGTAACTTTCATACATATCACTGGCATATGCTATTCAATGGATGGGGAATATCTTCGTTCTAGGTAACTCATACACCTCAGGGCACTTACTGCCCTCATATTTCAAGGAGGGATACTCTCTCTATAGTAATTCCACTCACGGGCATAGCCATATTCAATTGGAGGGGAATTCATTCTTCTAGGTAATTCACAATTGAACGTGCATAGCTATTCAAATAGGTTAGGTAATTCTAACTGCTCAAGGCATCAGTTCCCTTATTTCAAGAGGTAACTTTCTCTATGGTACATTTCACACCTTTCACGTTGGATATATGCCCTATCAGAGGGAATTCTTCTGGTAATTCATCACCTCTTATTGGCAATTAGCCTATTTCAAGGAGGTTAATTCTTTGGTAATTGTCACCTAATCGCATCGCCTATTCATAGGAGGGGAACTTCTTAGGTATTCACTTCACGGCATAACTAGCGCTATTTCATGGATGGTAACTTCTTCTAGTATGTTTCATCACCTCACTCGATCTAGCCTTATATTCGAGGGTGATATCTCTTAGGGTATCACACCTTTCAGGATCATAGCTAATTCATTATTGGAGGTTATTCTTCTCTAGTAATAGTACACTAAGGATAGCCTTGATTTCAAGAGGGGATACTTCTCTAGGTAGATTCACACTCACGGGTTCAATAGTCCCTATCTTAGAGGGAACTTCTCTAGGTAATGTCATTCACATCACGGGCGAGCTCTATTCAATTGGAGGAGAACTGTTCTCATAAGTAATTTCCTTCACACTCTACGGGATAGCCTATCTATATGAGGGAACTTCTCTATGGAATTTCTAACGGGGATAGCCCTATTCAATGAGGGGAATTTCTCTATTTTTTTTTCAACTCACGGGCATAGCCTATTTTCAAGAAGGGAACTTTCTAGGTATATTCCCACTTCCATGGCATTATCCTGATCATTGATGGAATCTTCTTTAGGTAATTCACTACATCACGGGCATAGCCCTATTCAAGTGAGGTGGAATTCTCTAGTAATTCACTCCCAGTCATAGCCCATATTAAGGAGGTAACTTTCACTAGTAAGTGTTCAACACTCCCCATCACGGCACTGCCTTTACAAAGTAAGGGAACTTCTAGGTAATTCACACTCGAGGCATAGCTTCAAGGAGGGGAAATTCTCTAGTTAATTCACACCTAACGGGCATAGCATATTAAGGAGGACTATCTCTAGGTAATTCACAACTCGACGGGCATAGCCCTATTTCAGGAGGGAACTTCTCTTAGTATTAACTCGGGCATAGAGCTATTCAAGGAGGGAAACTTCTCTAGGTAATTCACACTACGGGCATAGCCCTATTGCAAGGAGGGAAACTTCTCTGGTTATTTCACACTCATGGGCATAGCCATCAAAGAAGGGAACTTCTGCGGTAACATCACATCACGCATAGCCTATTCAAGGAGGGATAACTTCTTTAGGTAAATAACTTCAACGGCATAGCCTATATTCAAGGAGGGAACTTCTCTAGTGTATCACACCTACGGAATAGCCTATTCATATGTGAAGAGAAAGTTCTAGGTAATTCACTCCTAAGGGTAGCCTAGTCAAGGAGGGGAATTCTCATAGGTAATTATTCACCTCTACGTGCATAGCCCTATTCAAAGGAGGGAGCTCTCTTAGGTAAGTTCACACTCACGGCATAGCCTATTCAAGAGGACTTCTCTAGGTATTAACCTCACGGGCATATAACCTATTCAAGGATGGGACTTCTCTAGTAATTCACAACCACTGGATACGCCTTTCAAGGAAGGAACTTCTTATATAATTCACACATAATTCACGGGCATAGCATAATCATGGAGTGAACTTCTCTCATAATCACACACTCACGGGATAGCTATTCAAGGGGGCACTTCTTTGGATTCAAACTCACGCATAGCCTATTCAAGAGGGAACTTCTTTTAGGTAATTCAAACCTCACGGGCATAGCCCTATCAGGAGGAACTTCTTCTAGTAATAGATCACATGTGACGGAGCGTGAATGTAACAAGATGAAGTGCAGGTGGAACTTCTCTAAAGGTAATGATCACACCTCAAGCTAGAAGCACTATTTCAGGAGAGAACTTCTTAGTAATTTACACCTCACGGGTATAGCCCTATGCCTATTCAAGGACGGAACTTCTCTAGGTAATTCACACCATAACGGGGAAATAGCCTATTAGAGAGGGGAATTTTCTCTCTATATGGTCACACTCACGGCATAGCCCTCATGAGAGATGGGGGAACTTCTCTAGTAATTTACACCTTCAGGCATAGCCTATCAAGAGGGAACTTTGCATTCACGGGCCATACACTATCAAGATGAATGGATTCTATATTCACACCCTAGACGGCATAGCCTATTCAAAGGAGGGAACTTCTCTAGGAAATTCTCACTCACGGGCATAGCCCCTATTCAAAGAGGGTCTAGTAATTCTAACATCCGGGCACAGCCTATTAAGAGTAATTTCTAGGTAATTCCAACTACGCATAGCCCCTATTCAAAGGAGGAGGAACTTCTTTCTCTAGGTAATTACAACTATAGCCCTATTCAAGGAGTTAACTTCTTAGGTACTTCACTAACTAATGGCATAGGCTATTCAAGGAGGAGCATTCTCTAGGTAATTCACACTTCACGGCATAGCCACTATCATAGAGGGAACTTCTCTTAGACATCCATCTATACCAGTATATGCCAAATTCAAAGGAGGGAACTTCTTAATAACATTAGCAACAATTCCAAGGAGGTAAATTCTCTAGTATTAACCTACGGGCATAGCCCTATTCAGAGGAGAATCTCCTAGGTATCCACCCTATTCTATATAGGAGAGGGATTACTCTAGGTAATTCCACAACTCGGCGTAGCCCTAATCAAGGAGGAGAACTTCTCAAGGTAATTCACGCTACGGGCATAGCCCTATTAAGGAGAGAACTTCCTAGGTATCACACATCAGCGGCATTGCCCTATTTAGAGAGGGGACTTCTCTAGGTTTTACACACCTCACGGGATAGCCCTTATCAAGGAAGGGAACTTCTCTAGGTATCCTCCAAACACGGATGCTATTTCGGGTAATTTCATAGTACTCCCCTCGGCATAGGAGCTTTCCAAAAGCGAGGAACTTCTCCTGTATTCACAACTTCAAGGGCCATAGCTGACTCAAAGGAAGGGACTTCTAGTGTCACACTCACGGGCACGCTATTCAAGTGGGACTTCTAGTTAAGTCACCTAAGGGCATAGCTATTCAAGGAGAGAACTTCTTTAGGTAATTTCCATCAGGGCATGAGACATTAAGGAGGGGAATTTCTAGGTAATCAGCACTTCATGGCAGATGCCTAATTCAACGATTTAATCGCAGAATGGCAAGAAAGACTAAACTATAAGGTGGAAATTTAGTATTCACAACCATAGGCTGCCTTTTCAGGAGGGAACTTTCCTAGTATTCAGACTCACGGGACCATTCAAAGTGATTCTTAGGTAATTCAACAACTAGGCCATAGTTTCAAGAGGAATTCTTAGTAATTCCATGGCAAGCCTATCAAGAGGGATTCTAGGGTATCAGCACGAGGAGTCATGGGCATAGCTAATTCAAAGTGAGATGAGAGATCCAATATTAAGGTGAAAATGATATATGCAAATCTACTGGCATTGAATGCTATTCAATAAGGGATTTTTAGTAATTCCCTTCCACGGCATAGCTATCAGGAGGATTCCTAGGGTAATCAACTCAGAATACTATCAAGAAGGAATCTTAAGGTAATCACCACTCGGGCATAAGCTATCAAGGAGGAAACTTCTCTATATTCAACCTCACGGGCATAGCCCGTATAATTGAGGGGAATTTCTATGTATCTACAGCTTCGGCCAAGGCTTATTCAGATTGGAATTCTCTAGTAATTCACACCTCAGCTAGCCCTATAGAGGGAATTTCATAGGTATGTACCTCCACGGCATTACTCAAGAGGGAACTTTAGGTAATTTCACCACCTCCAGGATAGCTTTTCAAGGAAAAGGAATCTTCTCTATATTAATTCCGGGCATAGCCCTTGAGGACGGGATTCTTGATTCAATTACAGTTTAAGAATACTAACACGAGAGAGTACTTTTAGTAATCACTCTTATGTTGCATTGCTATTATGGAGGGAGGAATTCTTAAGGTAATATCAACTCACTGGTATCAGCTATTCAAAGGGGGAAGTCTTAGGTAATTAACACTAACAGGCTCACTATTATGGAGGGGAACTTTCCTGTAAATTTCACATAACGGAAATAGATATATGAAGGAGGGAATTTCTCTGATAAATTATACCTCACGGGCATTCATTCATAGGCGGAATCTCTAAGGTAATCACACACTCATGGGCATAGCTATTAGAGGAGGGAACTTCTTAGGTTAATTACAGTACGGCAAGCCATATCGGGGAAACTTCTCTAGTAATTTCACTCACGGGCATAGCCCATTCAGGATGGGAACTTTCTACGGTAATTCACACCTAAGGGAATAAACTATTCAAAGAGGAACTTCTCTAGGTATTCACACCTCACGGGCAAACTTTTCAAGATGGGACTTTATCTATGATCTCTTCACTCAAGCGCTATCCAGAGGGATACTTTCTATTA
>JABUQX010037776.1:0-15000 GCA_015478945.1 Trachelipus rathkii
ATATATATATATATATAAGTCCAAATCACGTTACTCTCATCAACTCTTCGCTTTTCGTATGCCTGCCGTCCATTTTACTGTATTACTTTTAAAAATTTGTTACAATATATCGTACATTCGCAGCTACAGTGATTACATTTATTATCAGAAACTAAAGATCGAATTTCACCTCCCTCAATTGAGTCTACTCCTGGCACAGTTTCGTCCTTGGTACTCATGGAGAGTGAAGAAACTAGCCTGCATGCAAGTCGGCGCATCATATCGATCGTCCTTATAATTTCTGAACTTCGCCCCAAAGTAAAAAACGTTGCGGCTATCTCTCGCAAGTGATCATTCAAGAAACAAATATTAACGCATGTTCGCTGACACAGCGAGAGAAGAATGATGAAGGCAAACCAGTTTGTGACGCCTCATGGCTGCTCAGAATGCTGGTACGCAAACAGCTTGGATGTTATCAGTCTTAACAAATTAATGAAAAAATGACTTTTAATGGACACTAATCTCTTGACAACCTTGATATTAATGGATAATCTACCATTCCAAGATATAGTAGAAGAAAAATATGAAGGCGACCTGAATATTGCCATATTAACCCTTCAAAACTTTATTACCGAACATTTACCGAATTTGATAAAATTCACAGACAAATGGGTTATCATACTAAAACATTTTTCCCCGTCGTCGTCCTACATATTATTTCTAACCCGAGTTGTATGGCTATTATTGGACCGACCTATAACATATAATCTACGACTCTCATTATTAACACCGGATAAAAGACTCAATTTAGTCCTTAGCCTTAAGCTTTTATGAAATCTGTTGAAATATCACGAAAACTGCTCAGTTTATCATACAGTAGCTCGCAGCGATTATAGTAAATGACTTTTCTAAGCCATTGAGAAAAAAAATGTTCGAATTGAATATATCAATCGTCTAATCTTGAGTATATATACCAAATGATCCAACTCAATCCCGCGAAAAAAGAGAAGGTTCACACCTAGAAAGATTATGAGTTTTGTTTCAAGAATATTAAACGCTGTACCAAGTTGTTTTATTGAGGAAATACAAGGACATTGCGTACGAAGGAGATAAAGCAGGAAAAGGGGTTATACGCTTGACGGCTAATATTTTAATTATTTAATGGATTTTCTCGAAATGGTTGCAATGTGGTTGCATAATTTTGATGTGATTTACAAAATGGCATGTCAGAAAGCCACTGGGAAAGTTAAGCCGTAATAAGGGACCGACTGGACCGAAGTTTCTATGTGAACATTTTGTGTCAAATAATTTTTTTCAACATTTTTCTTAAATAATTGGTTCAAATGTTCCATCTTAGTATCTGTAAGTATGTGCTTGGGTTGTGATTTGTAAGAATTTACAATTAATTTTAGGTTGCAAGTACTATTTGGAAAAAGAAATAGATCTCATGTGAATTGCTAATTGCACGTTCTGGACCAAGTTTAATTAGAGTATTGCTACCTGAACTTGTGCTTCTTGTCAAGGAAGTGGATATAATTGAAAGACTTTTAAAATCAAAGGAGTTAACGATATAGTCTATCAGGATGCTTAATGAATACGAGCTATATAAAATCAGAATAGCACAAGTGTTGCATTGCACCATCAAATATTATTGCTTGATTCATTTGACGAAGCTAACAATATGAAAGGTTGTTTTAACGGCCTACAATCTTTGTTATCAAAAAGGAAAGATGAAGGATCTTATTTACACTCACTGTATGAGACACCTGCTGAACTTGGTAGTAGCTGATTCAACAGACGTTTGCTCCAACAGAAAAAACTTAGTTGCGATGGTGAAGACATCAGCTGGGCTTCTAAGCGTCGTTCTAATTAAAAGAATGGCCCGTATGTGAGAAGGGAAACAAAAAGAAAACATATTGCAAATGAAAAAATGCAAAAGTGTTCAATTTATTTTCCACAAGGTGGTGGTGCAAAAACATAAAGCTCTT
This sequence comes from Trachelipus rathkii, assembly GCA_015478945.1. Classification (NCBI taxonomy): domain Eukaryota; kingdom Metazoa; phylum Arthropoda; class Malacostraca; order Isopoda; family Trachelipodidae; genus Trachelipus; species Trachelipus rathkii. The sequence continues at coordinate 1,968 of JABUQX010037776.1, forward strand.
TCTTAAATTATCGATGAGGGATTTTTAAGAATTAGAAAGCGGTAAACGCAGAGAAAACTATTCAATTTATTACCGTTGAAAAGAAATTATCAAAAATGCGACCTCAGCAAATTTTCATGAAACTTACATCAGTCAATGGTCCAAATTTGAAAACTTATTTGTCTATTGCTTTATTAGATTATTTCTTGCTATATCTCCCATTTCAAAATATTTATAAAGTAAAACCATTTACTATTCTACATCCTGGAACTTGGTAGAGAAGATGCTTCAACAAGTAGGAGATAAAAGGAGTGATAAACACTTTCAGGCTCTGTTTTCAAAAACAAAATATTATGCAAGTACAGTTAATAGCAAATTAGAAGATAACACTATTGATTAGAAGTAGAATTAGATTTCAAGGAAAAAAGAACTTCCAAAAAGAAAAAAATAATGCTGTGAAAAATCAATAGATGTAGCTCCTGGAATGACAAAACTGCTCAAAAACTATAAAATTGATCTTTGCCAATATTTAGATCTGCCAGGACAATATCGAGAAAGATTTAGTCCAAACAAAGAAATTTTAGAAGATTGTTCCTGGTTAGACCCAAAGAAATTTAATGAAATCGTAATGCTTGATAGTTTTTCTACGGAAGTTCTTTGTAAATATTTCTAAACTAAAGTTTGAAAGAAGTCAGGTATTGATAGAGCTGAAAACAGTTTGCAGATTAGTATGAAAGATTTACATCAAAAAAAAACCTTACATTAAAAGAAACAAGACAATCTAAATAGAGCTGAAGAAATCTGTGAATTTGACGATGTAGAATCTGAATTTGAAGAAGACGAAAATTATTATGGTACTGCTTTGACAATAAACAATGTTTTTGGTGTTTATCATGAGCCTTTTTTTGTTGTTTTTGAACTCTCATAATCTGGATTGTTTACCAACCTATATGTAGCTTACAAGTTTGTGCTATCCATACCTTGTACACAAGTCACCTGTGAAGGGGTATTTTCTAAACTTAAAATAGTTAAGAATCGACTTAGATTTACTTTAAGCCCTGACCTTATATCTAATCTTCTTTTCATGAATGTAGAAAGAGACTTGTTTTATAACTTGGATAAAGATCTTCTTCTTCTTCTTTCTTTTTCTTTTCTTTTTCTTCTTCTTCTTCTTCTTCTTCTTCTTCTAGTCGCTGACTAGACTTCAAACTCATAAGACGTGTTAAAAAACTGCTAAGTTAGTAAACAATCTTTCACTATCACATAACCTTTCTTAGTTTGCTGTGTCTGTACTCTGTACCAAGGTATTGTAGAGCAATTTTTCTTTTTGTTATAAAATATATTCTATTATATGCAACAATTAAATCACAATTAAAGAGGACATTGTTTTTCTTTTCAATACGCTTGGTTTTTCATTACCGATGTGACTTGTGTCCCTTTTTAATATTTACTGAGGTATTACAGTAGTATTTAGACTATTATAGCTTCAACAGTGTGATATGGTTTCCTAAAACTAAAAATATTACTCAATCTCATTTTTAAGTAATAGACCTCTCGTAATTAATTAGTATACTTATTTTTTCTAGCAGGTAACAAATTAGGTACGGTATATATAGAGAGAGTAGCTATATAATTAATTCCACCTGCTATTTTGATGAGAATAGCTTCACTTTTTCCCTACTGGGTGAATATAACAGACAAGGCCATAAAAATAAAAGTGAGGTGCATTCCGTACAAACTCTTCATACAAATGAAATTAGAGTTATTAAATTTGGTTTTGGTTTGCGCAAAAAGTTTTAAAGAGAGCTCCATCCCAAAGGAGTTTTCCCATCTCGGTATTAGAGATGGTCATATAAGGATAGTCTGCATTTTCAGAAGCCCTAACTCTGTGGCTAAAAGTGATGTATTTACTTTACCAAATATAAACGACATATTTAGCTCACTTCATGGGACAAAGATTTTCTCTAAATTAGATTTAATAAGTGCATATCATTTGTCGATTGCCGAATCAGATCAGTGCTATTTTGGTATTAGTACTATGATTATACCAATGGGGTATAAGAATAGTGGATCTTTTTTTTAATATCTCTCTATATTGCTTCAAAACATACCAGGTAATCACTTGTATCTCGATGTTATTTTGATATGTTCTAAAGATTTAGCCAGCCATGTGGTAGTGATCAAACAAGTATTTGAGAGGTTAAATTATTTTAAAATGTTTAAAAAAAAGAAATGCAAATTTGTGATAAAATAAATTAAACTACCAAGGTTTTGAATTAACAGAAGATGGTATTTCACCATTATCGGAAAAGGTTAAGGAAATAAATATTCCTTGTCCATTAAAAATAAAACAAGTTTGTTCTTTCTTGGGGAAATATATCGTTTTACTCACACTGCCTTTATAGTTATTTAAAGGGAAAGAATAGCTCAAATCAAAATATGCTCGATTGCAGCTGAGAAGTATTTTTTAGATATAAAATAAGCAATTAGTCATGAGTCACAGCTGAGATTTCAAGCCGTGGATGAGCCTCAAAAAGTATACATTTATGAAAATAATAAAGCTTTTAATACTGTGATCATGTCAGATAATAATGAAGAAACACCTTTTGCATTTTATAGTGGGTCCCTTAATGCAACAGGAGAATGCTATTTGCCTGAAAATAAGCTTTAATTAAGACACAAAATTTATTTAAAAAAAACGGTACTATTTTAGTGGGGAAGAGCGTACGAATATGCACATGATCACGCTCATTGTTGTATAAAATAAACCACGCTAACGATGTGCAAATCTTAAGCACTTTTATATCAAGATGGAGTTTTGTCGCCGAGAAATCAAATGCTTAATCAAATATTTAATTGGGGCAAAACAATATTTTTGCCAATAAAACTGAAAGATGGAAAACAAATGGAGTAAGCTGTGACTACGCCGTTTTAGTTATTACCGCTCAACTGAGCAGGCCAGCTGGGGTTACTGCAGCTCTGATGTAAGCGCTAGATGATAAAACAATGTGCGCCAGTTTCTTTTTTTTGTTTTTTTTTTTACAATTACATCACTCACACACCTGTATCCCTCTTTATTATGCGCCTGCTTTTTAATTTAGGGTTTTTATTTTCAAGCAATCATTGGCTTTTTTACTTTTTTATTTTATTTTTTGGGCCGGTTTTTGCTATTTTTGGTTCTCCTACAGTTATGGCTGATGGGTTCGTAGGACTATTATTATTTAATATATAATATTTTACTATTAATATTTATTATTATATATATATACCTATATTACTTATCTTATATAATATCTATATCTATATATATAATTTTATATATTATAATATATATATATATACTTAGGATGCCCGAACCGAAAATACGGAATAATTTTCGGAATTCCCGATGCGTCCGAATTCTAATGCTAAATGTAATTACTTGTTTAGGGAAGCTACTAATTTTTACGTTTTATTATAAAATACTTTTTAGACAGGTGCATATGAAAGATTATTATCTATTATTATTTTATTTATTATATTATTATTATTATTATTATCTATTATTATTATTATTATTATTATTTATTTATTAATTAATTAATTATGTAACTTTATTCAGTTTATCACTGATAATTTATTATTTTTGGTGTATCAATTTTGTGTATATATATATATATTTAGAAAAGTGTGTATTTATTAACGTGTATATTTATTAAGTGCATAATTATAAATAAGAATACACTAAGGAAATAAACCAACTACAAGCTAATACACAAATCATAATTGCTGGTGATGTCCTGAAGTATATGAGGTTTTAAGTATGAAGACGGAAAGGTCATAAATACTAGGTTGGAAAATGTTCATTTAGTTACTTATATGATGTATCCAATCTATACCAGAATGGACATGTTGTACAACACGCATTGTGATCGTCATTAAACTCCTTTTACCACTATAACAACTCAGAGTTATGGGGATAAATCTGTTCATATCTTATTCTTCTCGGGAGGCTACCTAAATCAACAATTAACACTAGACGGATAAATATCTCACTCGGCGTAGGGACACATAATGTAAGAAGCAAACTCTTAGTAATTTTCCGTGAGATTCGATCCGACATTGCTCTTCATCATAGTTTCTATAAAGGTGGAACTCATCAGCACAGAAAGAGTTCGAGCAAGCTTCCCCTAAGCATCTGCCATTGATAAAGTACATCCTAAGCCATTTTTAAGTGGAGAAATGAGACAAAAGTTGAGCCATATGATGCACACAGAAATTTAAAATTATAGGAAAACAAATTTTTTTTTGACAGAAGAAGATAATTAGTAGTGGTCAAGAGAAATTGAGTGTCTCTGAAATTGTTCAACTATCGGGAGCTTTCAGACTAAGTGAATCTGCTTAAATACTAAATATTAGATAGAGGTGGAGCCGACGCACTCCACCCCCCAGATATGAGAACAGTACTTCCAAACAGCGGAGAATAAGCCGGAGTAGAGGAACACGGTGCTTACTCATTCTCACCACATACGGAGTAGTTCTGGGTGTTGCGAGTGGAGGAATAAGGAAAGGATGTAAATTCAGCATACCTTTTGTACATAACATAGCAGAACTCACCCACTAGCGTAAATTGAGTGATGGTTGCACCTCTTTAAAAGCTCAAATTTTTTTCTCTCTCGTGGTTAACCCAGCTGATATGTGAGTTAATCTGGGACCCTTTATGACTAATCTTATTATGTTATTTTCTTAATGTTAATGTTTTAAAATGTTTGGGTCGTACCTAAGCAATGTTTATATTTGTCAAGCAGGGCTTAATTGTATTAGATAGTTTTTTGATCGAAACCACTACGAATGTCGAAATAGTGGGACAATAGCAACATTTTTGCCGGTGTTTTTGCAGAGGGTATAGTTGTAAGCATCTTATATGCTTTCGAGTTTTCTTTGACCTATAGTTTGTAACCTTCTTATTTCATGTCCTAAGGGTGCCGCGCGCTGTCTCTCTACCAGTTACCTTCTCCTTGGCGTATAACCTCTCTATTCTTCAGTGTTGACATAGAATACGCATCGGGAAATCTGAAAGATGTATTGGCAACTCTTATATTTTATTTAAAGAGGGGCTAACAAATTTTTGCTAATATTTAGTGGTATATATGCAATGCGCACGCAGTCCAGTCATCTCTTGGGGGGCTTATATAAGGAGATGTAGAAGCATGAGTATAGTAAATATCGAAGTTGTCTGTAGTTGAGTTTATTCGTTGTATTTAAAAACGTTTCTTCTAAATGAAAAGTAAACTATTAAGTGTTCTGGAGATCTGTAAATTACTTATATTAATCTTATGTCTCGGAACAACCCCACACCTTTTCTTAATAAATAACTTTCCTCTAAAACTCAAAACTTAACTTTATTATAAAACTATTGAATGCTGGATGTTTTGGATGAATTGGGATAATAGCATTGAATGTTGATTCTGATTAATTTAAAAAAAACATATTCCTATCCACCACATGGGATTACTTTCCTTTAGTAAGGTTTTTTTTTTTTAATCATAATGTCTTGTCTTCTAAAAATTAATTTTTGATAATGAGGATCATCACAAAATGGTTGCGAGTATAAGGTTTTTTATAAATTTAAATAAGAATCGTTTTTAGTTGAAACATTCTAGGTTTGATGATCAACTGGTTTTCAAGTTATCACTAAAATTGTTTTGTGTGTTACTTTATAGAGGGAATAAATGTAAACTCTCTGATATTTAGATTGTGTGTTTTTTCTGAAACTGTTTTATTTGAATTGTGTATTGGTCATCAATATTTATTTAGAAATTTTCTAAAACCCGCTTTGTTTTGAATAGTCATAATTGTAATATAAATGAGGAAAGTTTTCCTTTGAATTCTAATGCAGCTATGTACTGGCTCTTTCACCCGGTTTGCTTATCCTGGTAAATTTATGCTTGGAATAGTCAATTTACCGTTGGTATTTCATATTTAATAAGAGAGGGCAGGATTGTGATTTGAAATTATCAGGAAAGATGATTAGAATGATTCAAATTACTTGCTTCAAAACTTTTGTATTTAAGTTTTTTTGGCTGATATTTTGTTCAATATGGAATCATATTAAGATTTAAAAATAGCTGAAGCTTTTAAAATTTTTCAAAAAAAAAAAACGTCTGCTTGTGAAATTTCAATAACATATTGGAACATTTTTCTTACTAGTGAACTTTAGATTGATCCCTTGAAAATTTACTCATGTTCTTTGTGCATGATTTGTATACATACAGTAATAAAAAAATCAAAACTAGACATACAGTTCTTACTGTTTGTAGTCAGTATTAATCATCATTGAGTTTTGAACTAATGAAAGGTGTGTTAAATGTCGAAGTATGCATACACAGTAGCATATAAATATAAAAGTTTTACGAACAATTTCATTTTCAAGAGTATCCAATCATATACATAATATAATTTTAATGAGTTTCTTAATATACACTTATTCGATGATTTAATGTACGTATGCCAAACCTGATTTTGTAGTTTTGCAAAATCTAAGATCTCTACTATTTAAAACGTTTAGATACAAATGTATCATTTCCAATAAGTTGATGAATTTTTTCAGATTTATGATCATTAATATATTAATATCAAATATTCTATTATTAATAAGTATATTTTTCTGTGTAGACATTCTATATTTTTTTAATTTTTGCCAACTACTATTGGAGTCATGGCACTATTCATTTTCTTTCTTTCTTTAATTCAATTTTGTGTTTCTTTTCTTTTAAACTCTTTTTCTCGAGCTTGGTTTGAAATTAATTATTTAGATTCATTTTCATTTTCTAATTCAATTTTGTGTTTCCTTTCATCTTCTTTTTATTTTCTCACCTCTCAAGGTGAATTACAAGAAATTTCAATATATTTGTAGTAATATAGTTCCAAATAGTAAGATTTTAAAACTTTTAGCAATGTATAAATCACATACTGCCTTCCTTTCATCAGTGTTGTCATATTGGAAGAATTTTCATGCTAAACTTTTTTTCCAAACTAAACTTTATTGTTACTGCAGTTGCAGTTTTGTTCGATATAATATATATATATATATATATATATATATATAATATATATATATGTATATTATTATATATATATATATATATATATATACTATATATATATATATTATATATATATATATATATATATATATATATATATAATGTTTATTTCTCAAGAGTATTGCTATTTTATTGAGTAGGGACTTTCGTATCACAAGTCAGGAGTGTTAATGTAGCTGTACGCTACTAAGTATTTTTTCGTATCTCTCTCTTATTCTTAATGATACTTCTAGTCAACATATAATGTTACATAGTATGAATAAATTGTAGTTAACACTATTATAACAGAATACCCAATTTGAAAAGCTCAAAGATGTTACATGAATATCTTAATTAAGACCGGCGGAAAAGGATAAAAAAAATAATCTGACTCCGAGATTACGATCCCCCAAAATTTCCCTTTTCCGCCTCCAATTTTGGTCCCCCTGCCCTGATCTCAACACCTTCCTAGTAGTCTACATAAACACCCGTAGAAAGGCAATTTTGCATGGAATATTAAGCTAGACGCCAGAGGCTAAAGAAAACAAGTAGAAAACGATAGTATCATGTAGCATCTTCTCTCTCTCTTCTTTCTCTCTCTCTCTCTCTTCTCTCTCTCTCTCTTCTCTATATATATATATATATATATATATATACTACTTATATAATATATATTATATATATATTATTATATTATATATATATATATATATAATATATATATATATATATATATATATATATATATATATATATATATATATATATCGAGGTTCCTAGATCGGGGTATTAGATGAAAAAACAATTTTGTAGCAATCTGCAGTAATAAAGAAAAATAAATCGACCGCGTCGAAGTTGGAAACGAAAAAAAAACTCTTCCAGCATATTTAATACGTTAACGGACCCTTTAAAGATAAGTAGAGCCTTTAAAATCTGGCACCTTTAAAATCTGGCAACTGAAAGCAATCCGAATTTATAAAAAAAAAGACTAATTTTATTATTTAGATGGAAGTCTAATCATATATGGCAACTCACTAAGAGATATGCCACAACATTTCAAAGCAGGAAAATATATATTTAAATAGCAGTTTTATAATTAGATGAATAATAAATAATGATTACCATTTTTTAAGTTTACAATTAAATTTTAACGCCTTTGGGATATATTAATTATATATATATATATATAATATTATAATATATATATATATATATATATATATATATATATATATATATATTATATTATAATATATTATATTATATATATATATATATATATATATATATATATATATATATATATATATGTTTTTCTGTTTTACACAATGGTCAGTTTTGATTTTTTTTTTTGTTTTTTTTTAATATATTGTTACTATATGATACCAACAATGAATTTCAGTGGGTACGGACATGATTCAAAGTTCGAAGTATTTTTAAATATTTTTTAAATCACATTTTGTTAAATATTGTTTTAAAAATGAATATCTCGAAAGTACGACATTTACAGAAAAACCATTTACATTTTGGAATCGGCGTATAAAGCTTATTAAACATGTAAAGAAAAAAAAAAAAAAAAAAAAAAAAAAAAAAAAAAAAATCATAATTAAATATTCAAAAAGTACGACACTTACAGAAAAACATTACATATTTGGAATCAGGTATAGGCTTGATTAAAAAAATACAAAAAATAATATAAAAAAAAAACGGCAAAAAAAAATTTAAAAAATTTAAGTAGGTCGAACCGACGGGGACAGAGGGGGGACGTTTTCCATAACCTGGGGGGGGCGGAGGAACCCCGGACACCCAAATACCAAAGAGCGGGGGTTCCGCAGACCCTCCCCGGAGGGGGAAGACTAGTCTACCTGGTAGTTCCCCGGAAGGCGAGAGACCCCGACCTGCCATCTTGCGGTTTACCCTTGGGTTATTCCTTTAGTAAAAAAAAAAAAAAAAAAATTAAAACTGACGGTGTTGTAAAACGTAAAAGGTCCTATATATTTTTTGAATCATGTCCGTTACCAATTAAATTGATTATTAGGATCATATACTAAATAATTTAAAAGAAACAAAAAAAAAACACTGGCGGAGTCGTAAAACAGAAGAGGTCTATATATATATCTATATTATATATATATAATTAATATATATATATATTATAATATATATATATTAATATATTTATATATATATATATAATTATATATTATAATATATATATATATATCTATATTACTAGTTAAATAGAAAGTTTCAACATCACTGTCATTACCTGTTTCTGGTAAGGGAACTACTGCAGGTAATTTCTACCTAGGCGCCGAGAGATTTGATCGCCAGTGCCTTTCACTCTGTCCTCTACCGATATAAGTATATATATATATATATATATATATATATATTATATATATATATATATATATATATATATATATATATATAATATAATATATATATATTTAATACATTATATTATATAAGCAATAATAGATTAATATTATAAGTGACAAATTAAAAATTTGAAAACATTTCGGCCAAATTGATTTTTAACTTGTATATAGATACTTATCTATTATAGCGTTTCATATGAGTAACTTATCGGGTAAAAGCATGTGAGGGAAATCAATTGCTATCAATTTTTTTTTTCTCATGAGGATTCATAAAACTATTATTAATTTTTTTTTTCTCTCATAAACTCTTATTAAAATTTTTAAGGATTTTAGGTACCATGATAAGTGTTTTTTTTTTTTTTAAATTGTATTTTGAATGATTTTCAATAAAACAATGTATTTTTTTGTTTATGAAAAAATTTGCTAAATATTTATCTGCATTGCCATTTATTGTTTTTTTTTTTTATTTTTCTGCATATTGTATTTTCATGTTAACGAACGCTAATCGAATGAAACTGAATCTAACCTAACCTATCCTAACCTTTCAAAATAAAAAATGCTACATCTAGCATTTTTTTTTTTTTTAAAATAATATATATAATAGTTATATATTATTTTTATATATAATTATATATATATATTAATATTATATACTATAGTAATATTAATTATAATATATATATATATATATTATATATAATATATTGATATATAATATTTTAGTTGTAGAATCATCCTAAGGAGGGGAAAACGTTGGATAACTCCTAGAAGGTCGCAAGATCTGGGGTCAACATAGCCGCATCGCAAAGTGGGTAAGATATTATTATGTGCTATATTATATATATACTATATATAGATTTATATATATATATATATATATATATATATATATATTATATATATATATATTAGATATAATATTATATATATATATATATATATATATATATATATATCATTTTTCATGGTATTTAAGTGTAAGTTAAAGAAGATCAAATAACATTGATGTTAGGTAAAGACATTGATATTAGCACAGTAGAAATAATATTTATACTATGGTATTCACCAGGGCTGCCAAGTTTGAGACGGATCTGGAGGAAATAAATTTTTATGGGGGTGGAAACTGACCAGAAATTTTGTTTTTGGATAGAGTGAAAGTTTGTATCCGAACATAATTTTTTTTTTTAAATTATAAAAAGGGGATTTGGGAGCCGGATCATTTAACTTTAAAATATTGGAGTTTGAGTTAGTAACCGGATCCGGATATTTTAAAAATGATGTTGCCGGGGGTTGAAGCCGGAAATCATTCCATTTCCGTAGCCCTGAAATTAACTGTATTATGATTACTAGCACAATATAAATTTAACAAACGTGAATAATGAGAATTATGTCTTGTCACACTGCCTAAAAATTGTGCTAAATATATATATATATAATATATTATTAATAATCTATATATATATATATATATCTATATATATATTATATATATATATATATATATAGTTATATATATATATACTATATATATATATATAATATATATATTATATTATATATATATATATACTATATATATATATTATATATATATATAATTTTTTTAGCCAATATTAATGAACTTGTGACATGTCCTTGGAGTTTGAATAGGAATTTTAGGGGATACCCTAGGTGTGTTTATTTAAATGGAACGAGGAAGGGAGGGGGAAGGTTTGAAGGGTTTTGGGGGGGGGAGGAAGAATTAAGTGGAAGAGTTTTAAACAGCAAAAGAAAATATTCATAGCTATAAATTACTATTGATAGGATTGTTATGTTTTTATATATTATTTAGTCTCTCTTCTCTCTTCTCTTCTCTTCTTCTCTTCTCTCTCTCTCTCTGTCTCTCTCGTCTCTTCTCGTCTCTTCTCGCTCTCACCATATTTATATATATATATTATATATATATATATATATGATATATATATAATATATTATTATATAATATATATATATATATATTATATTAATATATATATAATATATATTATATATATATAATATAATATATATATATAATATTATTGGTCGATTTTTTATTATATAAAACCATTCTTTTATTCTATTATCTTTACTATTATTTTCCTCTTTCGTGTAAAGAAAATGATAATCATTGTTTATATATATATTATATATATATATATATATATATATTATACTATAATATATATATATATATATTATAATTATTATTATAAATATATATATATATATATATATATATATATATATATAATATATTATTATATATATTATATATAATATATTATATATATAATAGGGATATTTGGTTAGAGGCGACATATCATCGATCCATATTCAAAACTAACAATAGTTACAGGAAAAAGGAATACTTTGTTGGAATCTGGAAAATTTAGGGCGGAAAATGTAAAAAAAAAAAAGAAAAAAAAAGAAAAAATTTTTAAAAAATCATATCTCAAAACTACAATAGCTACAGAAAAGGAATACATTTTTGAAAAAATCCCCCCCTTGGTTTTTTTTAAAAAATTTTAGTTTAGGAATGTAAAAAAAAATAAATAATAAATAAATAAAATAAATATTGGGCTATTTTTTTTTTTTTAGGAGCAGGGGCATAATAATCATATATTATTATTTGTAAAGTATTCAACGGCAAATGTGGCTCGAGCCGACGGGAAACAGGGGGGGACGTTTTCATACCCCGTAGGGGGAAGGGCGGAGGAACCCCGCGACAACCAAATACAAAAGACGGGGGTTTCGGACCTCCGCGGAGGGGGGATTAGTCTACCCGTAGTTCCCGGAAGGCGAGAGACCACGACTCTGCATCGGTGGGGTATAACCTTGGGGTATTCTTTAGTAAAAGAAAAAAAAAAGCAAAATTTAATAGAAAGTCTATTTATTTTAACGAGTAACAATAAAAGGTCTTAATAGGCTCTCTAAATCATTATTACTATAATATTAGGAATAATGATTATTTTATTTTTATTTTTTTTACATTTTTCCAATCTAAATTTTACCAGGATTTCCAAAAATGTATTCTTTTTCGCTTGTATAGCTATTGTAGTTTTTGAGATTTTTTTTTTTTCTTTTTTTTTTTTTTTTTTTTTTTTTACATTTTCGCCTAAAAATTGGACCACATTCAAGCAATGTGTCTATTTCCCTGTGGCTATGTAAGTTTTTGAGATATGGATTGATGATATTTGTCGCTCTTCTTTAGTTTCACCATATATTTATATATAATATTATAATATATATATATAATATATATAATATACTTATATATATATTAATTATATATATATATATATTATATATTGGGATAAGGAGGCAGTGGTAAGCTTTTGGGGGTTTGGGGAAGGGTTAGGACGTAATAGAAGGAGAGCGCGCACTTTAATAGGGGAAATGGGGATGGAGAGAAGGAGTTTTGAGGGAGGAGGGGGGAGAGTTTGGGAGTTGGAGGAGTGCCCCGCAACGAGCATAATCCCGTCAGCCTGAAAGCGAGCATTTTGCTTTTATACTGTGCAGTGTGTGCAATCTGAAAATGCGTTTTAACTTTAGTTCTCTGAGTATTAATCATGTGAGGTTATTACC
>JABUQX010037776.1:20000-36707 GCA_015478945.1 Trachelipus rathkii
ATATATATATATATATATATATATATATATATATATATATATACTATATATATATATATATATATATGCTGCTGTTACTATATATATTACTATATATATATATATATATATATATATGTATATATGCCAGCTTTGGTTAAATGAATTGTAGCCATATGTCTAGCATAACATATCTTATAATATATCTTCTTTATATATATATATAATATAATAACATATATATATATAATATATATATATATATATATATATATATATATATATATGCTAACTATATATATATATATATATATATATACTGTCAAGGCCATAGCCATAATAATGTTGTCAGAGATAGATAAGATGATGAGGAAACCTAAATCTAATCATAGTACTTTAATAATAATAATAATATTAAATTTTATTTTATTTTTATGTACTCAAATAGCAGGAATACATAGACAGACTAGCAAGTTTTTTGTTCTTTGTTTGTTTGTTTTTTTTGTACTAGATTAAATTTTTCTTTATATTTCTTTAATAAAAGTTATATATATATATATATATATATATATATATATATATATATATATATATATATAACATATATATATATATATATATATATATATATATATATATATATATATATATATCTCTCTCTTTATATATATATATATATCTATCATATCATATATAATGAACGATGCAGAGCCGATTTATGTGACCCCCTTTATATATCTCTTTATCTATATATATACACACCTCTCTCTCTCTCTCTCTCTCTCTCTCTCTCTCTCTTTCTCTCTCTCTCTCTCAAAAAAAAAAATATCATAAAAACAAATTATGATTATGTAGGATTATCCGGCTCTTCCAAGGTTGAACATTTAAAACATTATGGAAAAAAAACACACACACACACACACACTAACACACACGGACTTGTCTAGGAACCAAAAGGAAGAATTCTATTGATCGCAGAAGCGAAACTGAATGGAATATAGTCGTGATTTATCTCTCCGCATTTGATAATTATCAAATGCAGGAAGTTAAGATAAATTAGAATGAAACATTTGGATAATAATAATAATAATAATAATAATAATAATAATAATAATAATAATAATAATAATAATAATAATAATAGTTGACGTAACAGGTTTTATTTTTATAACAATGTGTTTATCATGGTTTGCTTATATATATATATATATATATATATATATATATATATATCTGTAACATCTATGTATATATATATATATATATATATATATGCTGCTGCTGCTATATATATATATATATGATATATATTTATTCTATTGCTGCTTATATATATTGATATTTCTGTAACTCCTGACGGATTTCAAACGCAGAAGTTGCTAATATTTCACATTTTGATCAGAATATTAGCTGCAGATTTTCGAATATGGCTAGCTATAACCCGTATTGTGGTTTGGACTTCTACATTTTCTGTAAACTGATTTCACATCATTCAAATAGGGTTTATCTAAAACCCTTGCTGAGAGTTACACAGGATCTTGTTATCCAAATAATTCTCTATATGACGTTTTAGTAACTTTTACAACCAGAGGTGTTGAAGTTAACTGGTGTATAATTTCGGGGATCTTTGCTATTTTTCTTATAAGTAGGCACAACGTATACCATGTTCCGGTCCTCCGTTAAATCGCCATATTTAATGGACCTCTTAAAAATCAAGTACAGTGTCTTTGCATTACTGCTACTACCCTCCTTTAGAATTCTACTATATATACTATCAGATTCTGCGGCTTTGCTTGGGGTCAATATGATCTAATAAAGATTTAATTTCTTTTATTTCAAGTTCAAATTCTGGAGCCTATTTATTACATGTATATTTGAACTATATTAGTCTCTTAATTACTATCCAATCATTCCTTAATAAACACTGAAGTAAACAAAGTTAACTGAAAATATTAACTAATTCCTTATCTGAACTTGCTAACTTTTTATCAATTTTAATTGGACTAATTGTCTAATCCTTTCTCTTAAATTTATAAAAGGGAAAAAACTTCTTCAGGCCTTATTACTATTCCTCGCTATTATCGCCATTTTCTTATTAACTGATTAAGGCAATTTCTAACTTTCTTATAATATTTAACTCTACCTCCCTACTGCTTCCGTTGAACAGTTTCACTTTTCACTGATCTCTCTTATCTCTCTATACCGCCAACTAGGTTTCCACCCCACCCCCCCTCTCTTTACTCTAATGAGTCTATCTTTAAAGCATACTGACAGAATATTAGTCAGAATTTGCTTGAAACGCTCCCACATGACAAAATTTTGGTCTTTAAACTTCATATCCCAGAGTAAACATTATTATTAATCGTGTCTCGATAATTCTTATAATCACCTTTTCTGAAATTAGCAATCATTTCCATATTAACTTGCATTTTTGGCCCAGTTAACACATTAAAATTAAATCTGATTATATGGTCAGTAGCCCTTAAATTCTCCTCCACTCTTAACATCGTCCACGCTATACTATCGCCATTTGTTAATATTAAATCTAGAAGCGCTGTATATCTTGTAGGTTCATGGTCCATCTTGCTCAAAAATAAAAAAAAAATACAGAACTTCTATTGCCCACCCTAGTTAATTAAGGTATCCAACTCGATGTCAAGAAAATTAAAATCCCCATTATGATTTTTCTTTATTGTGGCATGATTTCTCGCTTTCTTTCACCATTTCTACATCTAACTCTAGACTCTGGTTATGTCTATAAAATGAATTTATTATGTATGATTTATTTTTCATAAGGATATCTACCCAAACAGATTCAACATCATGATTAGTTTTAATGTTTTTGGTCATTTATTCTGATTGAATCTTGCTTTTAAGATAAAGCGCTACACCTCCACCATTTCTTCCTATACGCTGGTATAGATAAAATGAATATCCTTCAATTTCATATAAAATGCTCAATTAATCCATGCTGCAGTAATACAAATAAGGTCTAGATTCTCCTCAATGACATAGCTAATCAGCTCGCCTCTTTTATTTCTAAGGCTATGAGCATTTGTGCAAAGCATATATATATATATATATATATATATATATATATATATATATATATATATATATATATTATAACTATATATATTAACAATATATATATATATATATATATATATATATATATATATATATATATATATATATATATATATATATATATATATATATAAGTGTGTTTGTTTCGTCTATATATATTTATATATATATATATATATATATATATATATATAATTTGTGCAGTGAAGAAATCGTTGAGTTTGATTCTTTCTGTGTCCGTTATTTCCTGGGCATTTTAAAAGGGCATCCTCTTCCCATCCCCACCAGCAATGATTTCCCTTTGTGTTAAACAATCAGGATTTTTACGACGGGTGGTCAAAAGAAAGGCAACATTCCTTATATGTCCACATTTCTCACATGTATGGTACGTTCATAAATATATTTGCCATACCCCACACTTACATACACACACATATACAGACACACACACATATATATATACTATATATATACATATATATCACATATATATATCTTATATATATATATATATATATGTATATATATATATATATATATATATCATATCTATATAAAGAATGCTGAAAAATATATTAATTTATTTTTTAATAATTCCCAAAATAGGAATAGTATACTTTCTTCGTCCCCATTGTAGGAGTACTTGAATGGCTTGAGACAGATAATAGTTTCATTATTATTTTTAGGTTTTGTTCCTTTGATATTATTTTAATTATTTAATTTGAATTTAGTTCATTCCAATAAAATATGTCTATTTGAAAAGGCCTTTTATGAAAATTTATTTTGAGAGCATTTGGTGTTAATGATTGTGAGTGCAAGTTTTAAAGGTTTGGTTCAGTTCTTGCCTGTACAAAAGGGTTCAGATTTCATTTTTTCAAAACTTTATTAAAAGGTACATTTGCAGTTATGCAGACCTTTTGCAAACCTTATGTACATTTGCAGACCTTTTTAAAAGGTCTTAAAGTCTTCATATATAAATGATTGAACGAATTATCGAAGAGGAGTGTGTCAAGAGTTAAACAGTTCTTTCAGTGAAAATTGTAGTGTATGGACATTATATAAAGATTTTAAAGTGCAGTTGAAAATTTTGATGCGGTGTCTTCGGTCACGTAGTAATTGAGATATCCATGAGCAGCAGTATTGACTAGTTGTGAGGTGATGATGTGTATATGGTGCACTCATGTAGTAGTACTACGTGGAGATGGCGCTAGGTGGATACAGCTTCCGCGGTCGGTACTGTTAACGGTCGGCAGGACGGCGGAGTTCAGTGGTTGTTCAAGAATCCCGTTGATGGAGAGTAAAATCTCCTTTAACTCATTCATTATTAAAATGCCATCTACACGAGAGATGGTAAACGCCTGTAACCGGATTAAAGGTTCTTCTGTACCTTATCAATTTGGTTCCATTATCTACTGTTTCCCTGAACTGGGCCAATTAGTTTCTAACTTGGCAGCCAAAATAATAAGAGAAGTAAAAAGTTATATTGTTCTGAAAACACTTAATTTGTTAAAGTTAAAGAAAAAATAGTTTTCCGCGTAAGGGCTTTTTGTTGTTGACCTTGTGTGATTGTCAGAAAATCACCTGCGAAACGATGTAGAAAGGAAAATGACATTTAACTATTTAACATATCTTTTTGGTCATGAGTTTTATTTAAACGTGGGAAAAAAGTTTGCTATTTTTATTTTAGGAAATTTGTTTGCATATAAATTGTATAAAAATATTGTGTGGGAGTTTTTGTGAGCGCAATGTCGAATTCAGAGAAATATTAATTTTCCTTATGCGAAAAGTACTAGATGATATAGTTTACTGAATATATATATTAAGCTTTGACAGTGGCTTATGCAGGTAGTATCTCATCGCACAATTTTTATTACGATGAAGAGCAAATAAAATTGCCACTCTTGGTAGAAAATGGAACTTTGAGGCATATAGAATCAAACAGCCCCTATCACAAACACACACAGCACTATACGTAGTATAATAATAGTATAATTGTATTATATGATATATATGTATATAGTATTATATAATATATTATAGTATATATATAGTATATATAATAGTTATTATAGTATATTAGATGATATTATATAGTTATATATATTATATATATTTAGTATATATGTAATATATAATATATATGATAGTATATATTATATATAATAATATACTATATAGTATGATATTATATATGTATAGTATATATATGGGAGATTGTGTGTGGCGTGTTTGTGTTTCTATCGAGGTGCTGGCAATATTCTCGAAAGTTGTGATTAAGTTAGTTTGAGTTTTTTTCTAAAATATTATCTCACTTTTAGTTGTTTAGAACATGACTTTTGATCCACCACGTTCTTGCGAACGACACCAAACTTTTGCGGCCCCCCCTCCCAGGGCCTGGCGATCGCGTCCCCTTCTTCTCATTATGCTTGAATTTTTAATATATATATATATAGTATATTATAGTATAAGTATATAATATGTATATATATATTATTATAGTAACTGATATATATTATTATATGAGTATGGTTATGATGATATATAGTATACATGATAAGCTATTATGCTAGGTTATGGCATCAAAAATGTGAAGAGAAGACTCAGAGCAGAGATTTTATATGATGATATATAGTAGTAGTATATTATATATATTAGTATATATCATATATATATATTATATATATATATATATATATATATATATATATATATATTATATATATATATATATGACTATATATATATTATATAGTATATATATAAATATAGTTATGATATATGAATATATATATTATACGATATATATATATATATAGTGTGTGTGGTGTGTGTGTGTGAGCGTGAATGGTGTGTCATGGGAGTGTACCAGCATATTCAGGCATAGATTATGAATGTGCTTTGGAAGAAAACTCGCAAGGAGAGGATGTAGAAAATTGACGCTTGTCTTATTTTGAGTTGGGAGTGACGCCGCCCTGTATTCCGTTTCCGTGTGCTGGTGGTGGTGTGTGTGGTGGTGTGTGTGTGTGTGTGGTGTGTGTGTGGTTGTGGTGTGTGTGGTCCCACTCTTATTATTCAATTAACTGTCAAGAGATTATTTTAGACAAATTATGAAGAGTGTAAAGATGAGAAATGTCGGTTTCAGGGTGATACTAAATCGTAGGACTTATTTGTACTCCAACACGTTTTAAATATATATATAGTATATATATATTATATAGTATATATTTATATATATATATGATAGATGAGTATATATAGATATATATAGGTCTATATTATATATATATATATAGTATAATATATTATATATATATAATATATACGTGTTTGTACATTATCGGTGAACGCCTATGATAGCTGTATGTATGACTATAATAATCTATCTTTATCATTTATTTGTTCCTGACTTATTATTAATGAGTAGTTATTAGGAAGGGTTTAGAAAACAAATTATGAACGTCATATAACGTAATTAATATATGCCTTAATTAATTTAAATATATCGTCTCAAAATTACGTAGCTCTTATTTTAATAAATCATAACGGCATGATATTATATATACATAGTAATATTAATACTCATATAATATTAAGTATATAAATATATATATATAGTATATCATATATATATATAGTATCATTAAAATCAAATATATTAATTGATACTATTATAGTAAGCTAGCTATTAGTAGTAGTATTAGCTTTATTGATGATACCATTTTTTAGTAGATCAGTATGATATATATATTGGAATAGTATAGGTATTATAATAGGTAGTATTGTTAGCGCCGCGGGGGAGAGACGCTTGGAGTTAGAGAAGCCAAAATGATGATGGAGTATAGTTATGCGTCTCACGCAGTTACTAACCTGTTTTTTACGTAAGAATAATTCTTTGCGAGCGAAGCGGTCTGTAGAGAGCACTCCAGTGTTTGTCAGATATTATTCACTCACGAGCTTAGTCTTGAGTGTATTGTAATTAATGATATCTCCTTTTTGAGCTTTCATATGTCATAGTTTGACCTAATTTTTGATTTAGTAATTATAAATAATTATTTTATGAAATCTCCTGTTAAATTTTGTTTGAAGAGGATCAATGGAATATATTATATAATATTGTATATATATATATAATCATATATATGATATATTATATAATATTAATTATAATATAATATATGATAGTATAGTTATAATATAGTTAATACTATTATATAAGTTAATATATACTTAATTATGATAAGTTTATAGTAAGTCAGTATTATATATATATATAGTACTGATGTATGTAATATATAATATATATGATTCTTCTTTGTATATAAATAAATTATATACATAAAGCAATATCTGTTCGGTATTTTATTTGAAAATTCTCTGATTTTTAAGACTCGACCTGATTATATAACTATAATATAATGATAAGTAATGAAATAGGCTGCCGCCTAACGCTCAAGCCACTCGGTGACGCTGTGTGTGTTTTGCTGTCTCCTTTGCTGTCCGAGAGACCTTGAGTGCCGATGTGCTTGCGCCCCGACTGCCTCCCTATCTGCCTCCGCGTTTCCTTCGCTCGCGCTCGTTATTAAACAAATTATTGCTAATATCATTAACCTACACATTCCATAGAGACCTACGCAAGGGTATGTGACATCACTAACCCGAGTGAAAAAAATGGTCCATGATAGCACGACGCCTTTGTCATCAACATATTCTAAAAGGCCTAATTAAATAATAATATTACGCCTCAACAGCCCCTGATGCGAGTAAGAATTAAAGTTATCCCTAGTAGCGCATATAAAACATGCACAATCATGCTTTCTCGTCTCTCTCTCTAAATTATGATGAGATATCATCCTCACTACGATCGAAGAGAAAAATGAACAAAAGAATACAGAAAGGCAAAAACTCATTCGCTTCTAATTGTTCATAACATGCTCGCAAATACTTAATTGTCTATCAAAGGATTAAGAAAGATAACAGATCAGTCTTACACACATTTATACAGATAGACAGGTAGTATTCATCTATCACTACGTCTCGTCAAGTCTCTCTCTATATATGCTCTTATTACGCTACTATTCACTCTAGTCTCTCACTAATCTATCGGTTCATCTCTATCAGAATATTTTTACTACTGTCTTCCAACTGATGTATCAAGGTTACTGTTTCATTATTATATATTACTATTATTTATCTGTAATTTAATTTGATTTAGAGGTGATCAGTACAGATATTGAATTGAAGTAAAATATCTATAATAGATATAATGATAGATATTGATTTAACTCAATTATGGCGTGCAATTAACATAGAAGAGTGACAGATAGATAAAGGTGTTGTGAAGAAAGAATGTTTAGGCCGAGAATAAGGGCAAAGAAAAATTAAGTTATCGACGGGTATGAAGTTTTAAAGTAATTTGTACTTTAGATCATGCTAGCGGGTTCAAGGTAAGAGAAATATATATAATAAAATGGAAAGTGTAATTATATAGTACTATGACTAACATAAGTAGTAAATATTAAGAGTATGCGAATAAAGAAGAAAGCAAGAATAAAAATGTAGGCTAGCTACCTGTTAATAAGGATGGATCGACTACTTAAACATGAGTGTTAGAATAAAAAGAGTTAGTTTGTTGTTATCAACGACCTCTAAGACACCCTAATTATCAAAGTTGAACAATTTTCGTCCGGGAGAAAACAAGTGATTCAATTAACACCTTGGAGCTAAACCTGTGAGAAGAAATTCGGTCTTTAGCTATATTATTTTCTGTTATGTATTTTTTGTCTGTATGAAAATATGTCTTCACAAATAATTGTGCATATTTTTGTATCGGAAAGGCAAGCACATAAAAGATGGGGCTTGGGTTTTCAATTGAGCGATTTTTGGTTTGTGATGTTAAAGAACAAAAACAACAACCCAAACACAATACATCACATGTAAACTAAAGATATCGAAGCTGTAACATAGTAATAGCCAGTCTTGTCAAACGTAATTTAATGTGTTAATGAATGTAAATACATACGCTTTTACTAAAAAAGATTGTTAAACAAAAAACAAAAATAGATAAAGCAAAAAATCTCTGTTAAAAAATAACGAGGAAGGTTGTGAGAAAGAAGAACAACAAAATTTAGTGGTTGGTAACATCACAGGAGGTCGTATATTACAAAAATAGAGACATTAAAGTTATCATGATAGTTAGGTATAAATAGATGTAATTGAAAACGGTCGATCATTCCTCTCTTGGTAGGAGGAGAGTGCTCACAAGAATATCTTGGAGTTACTCCGTTCTCCAACCACGCGATCTGAGCAATGTGTTGAGTAGTTCCTCACAGTAATATAAAACAAAAGATTCCCAGGGAATTTCTTGGTTGTAGGGGCACCCTGGAACGCACAGTGTTGAGCCACATGGTGTTCCAGTGTTGAGACAATGTTCTCTCTCAGCCGCAGCATGTGTTGAGTATAGTTAAACGAAATACAAAAACATCCTAACACAGAGATAGATGAAGCTCCAATCGTATCTCAATCCAACGACTGAGTATTATAGAAGGAGATCTTCTGACACAATTCTTAACCTAAACCTTGTTGTGCGTTCGAGAGGAAACGCGGGCAAAGACTATTTGTCGGCTTTATGGTTGCGAAATCTGGATGGGCTCCATGAACACGTACTGACACTCATCGGATGATAGTTCTTTGATATATGTGTAATGCAATACATTTGTTTATTTAGTTAGTTTAATACAAAGGCCCTTTTTCAAATATTCACCCAAGAAACTGCTTGGACCTATCATATACATTCCCTGAATCATCGCACTTATCCCTACAAATACTTGACTATATTATATACGAAGTGAGTGCATTATTCTCTTCCTTACTTAATTATCTTATTATATGATAACTGTGTAAAAATGAAACTGGCGAATGATTCAGTTTCCCAATTTTCTACTGGTCACGTTCAATGCGAGACATAGACTGCAATACTTGCTACACGTAGAGTTCACATTCACTGGATGCTCATAGAGTACGGTTAAACACTGCAACTTACACTTATATGCTTCACCGTCATCGATCCAAATCTTTCGATGATGGTAGAGTAATTGAGGTTCTGTCCTGTGGGTATTTTGTATTATTTATTGGAGTAACACCTGTAGAAAGCGGTCCGTACATACCATTCAAGTATGCGAAAGACGAAGATGATGTAGACAGCTATTTAAGCTCTATCGTTGTAATTCCCGCTGCACGAACAAATATGTAATGGTTAATCAAGTCAAATTGACTAATCGAACAATCAGATTAGAACAGTTGTTTTATACACAATTATATATTTTGCACTTATACGGAATGCCAACACACCCTAGACATTGCTACATAAGAGCCACCACTGGTTAACAACCTATAATGATATATAATATCACCACTCATCCAAACCCTATTCACATTCATACCATCACCCCTACCCCCAGTACCCATTAAATACTACAACAATTAACCGTGTCAGTCTACGTAATACTGTCGATTTTTTAATATGCGTTTTGCTACAGTGAGAACTAAGTACATTGTTGTTATGGCACACATTGCCTAAACAGACGTCGTGGTACTTGGCTATCAACTCAACTTATTGACACTTTATCACCATATATAAAGGTCTCAACATGTTTTGTCAATTTTTTAATGCTTCGAAAGTATAACTAGAACGAGAGCGCTTTTATTTTTCTTATTTATGCTTTGATTTATCATATCTTCATTATCTAATATATGTAGATACTTGAGTAAGTATACAATGCACTTCAACAATGAGGGGCTCAAAAACAAGTTAGATATGCCCTATCTATTAATTAATGCTGACGATAAGTTAGCCAATTATGATTTATTCAATTTAGCCTATTAATAATTGATAAGAAGAGTAAAAGTGATAGTTATTAGATTTTCCTCTCTCTCTTCTAGTCTTCTCCTCTGGTATATTCAGTCTATCTCTCATCGTCACTGACTAACTCTTCAGTCAGAAAGTTCATGTCTTCACCTGCACTCATTATCAAGTGCTCATCTATCGTGATACACTATGAGCTGATCTTCGATACGAGAGAGGCCGAGCACAGCAGCATGTTCAAATAATAGATATCATCTACGTCACTTCCCTATCATTTTCCAACCACATTTCTACCTGTATCTTATTCATATTATAACACTTCTCTTCCTCTTAACTGGAGCTTCTTGTAGCTGTACCTTCTGGACTCATCAGACTTCTCCCCTTCATAACCGCCCTGATCACGCGTCCTGCCCACCGTACCTGAATATCTCCGTTCCCAATAGTACTAAATAATTTATGTATTGCTCGTATTATTTGACATATAAAATAAAATAGGTAAAGGGGAAGATGAAATGTCTATATATTATATTTATCATGGTACACTACGCTCAGTAACGACTAGATATGCATTTCCAAAAGTGTATCTTGATTAATTTAATATTGAAACAGGTATTTCAGGTATGAATGAATATTATAATATACTATAAGTATTATTAATTAAGATAGTATATATATATATATATTAATAGTATAGTATACTAGCAGTATTGAATAAGTATAATATAATATAGGTTATAACTAGATATATAGGTAAGTAATAGTATATTATATTATAACGTATACTTATACTATATTATAACTAATAGTATATATATATGAATATTAAATTAGTAGTATATATATAGTCTATTATATACTATATAATATATATAATATAATGATAAATAGTATAGTATATATATATATATATATATAGATAATTATAATGATTTATCAATAAATATATGTAGATATATTATATATATAATATAATATATAAAGTATATAATATATGAATAGGGTTCCAATTAATAGTATTGTAAATAGGATGTGCATTACTGGGTGGTTGCCATTAGAATACCAATAACGGTTATTTTATTTAGAATAGTCGCCAAACCTCACAATTTAATTGTTGAAAAGCACAAATTTTTAACGATAATGAAACTCAAAATGGAGAGTAGTCTCATCTCTTCAGACGTGTGACCTAGTAGTGCACCTAAGTTTTAGTGTCTTATTACAATATTATATAATTGTACCACCTAAAAATGTTAATTTCTTCTGAGATAATCTATACGAGGGGTACCAGTATACAATAGTAAGGTGAGAGAAATAAGTTATGGGGTAGGTGGAAAGTGAGAGAAGTACAATGCTCTTATAACTGGTCACTATTATCAATATAAAGTATATATATTAAGTACTAATGAGTAAGTATGATATATTAGATAATATTTATATTAATATAGTATATTAGTATATATATATTATAGTAGTAGTATATATATATATATATTAATATATTATAAGTTAATAATAATAGTATATAATATTATATAATATGATATTATTATAATTATAATGATATAATATATATTATAATATGATCTTAAGTAATGATAATATAGTATATATATTTATTATTAATATAATAGTATTAATATATTAAGTGAATATGAGTATATATATATATTAAACTTTATATATATATATTATATTAATAATATAATAATATATATATAGTACTTATGATATATAATTAATAATTATGTATATTTACTTAAAAACCTCGCAATTCAATTTAATATTAATATATATATATTGGATACTGTATAAAATTAGTAATATATAGATAGTATACTATACACGCGATGTTATGTTATTATCTTGTACTCCAGGGTTAATTATAAATATTAATATTACTAAACTTTAAGTTAATATATAAATATAGTAATCATTGTAAAGGAAATCAAGAAACTAATGAGATTAATATGATATAATAGTAATTAAAATCAATATTAAATATAAAAAAATTATAATAAAAATAATATTTCATTAATAAAATTAGCTTTAAAATGTTGGATATTTATTAATAACACATTTAATAATTTAATAAACAAATAACTAACAGAAAAATACTCTAAATATGAAATAAAGTTTACAGGTCGTAATAATAATAAACTAAAATTAAGATATAAAAAACATAATAAAAACTAAATAAGTATAGAGATATGTTTGAATAGGCTAAAAATACAATTAAGATAACGTAAGTATTATATTATATCTGACAGTGTGACGTGTGCGTATTTTACATAATCTTTTATGAGTATAATGTAATATATTATATAAGTAAATTAATAATTAAAGATGAATGAATACGAACCTAGTAAATAAATTGATGTAAATATAATAATGGATTCAATAATATAATAAGTAATAATATAATAATAATAATAATAGATGATTAAGTTATAATAATTGAAATGTAATATAATATATGTAGGATATTAGGCATACAATAGGTGATATATAATTGAAGTATATAATGAAATTAGTTATATTATTAATAATTATATTCAAGAACATCTCTACAAAGGGAATTATAATATATATATATAGATATATATATAAGTAAATATATATAATATATACTATAATATAGTAAATATAATGATAATATGATAGGATAATATAAATAATTATATATAATAATTAAATATATATATATATTAATGATTAATGTAATATATAATATGAAATGATACTATATATTATAATAATATACTATATGAGAGTATATATGTAGTATATGTAGTATTATAGTTAATTATAATATATGATAAAAGCAAGTACAATAGTATATTCAGATCCTATGGGTGTATACATTAGTATCTATATGCACCTTTAAGATATATCTATAAATTATAATTATATATATATATATATATATATATAATAACTATTATATATAAATATAACTATATATATATTAATGATATCAATGAAGTTGCCACTGTGTTGCTTTTTGTGCATGCCGTTCTTTGTGCATGTCAATCGTCACTGTTTGTTTGTCGGTTGGTGTGTGTTGTGTTTTGTTTATGTGTTTGGGGTTGGTTTGTGTGTCGTGTTTTTTTTCTCGGGTCGGTGTGGGGTGGGTGTGTTTTGTGATGTGTGGGTTTATGACTGTGGGTGGTTTGGGGTTCGTGCGTTGTTGGGTGTTTGTTTGCGTGTGTTGTTGTGGTGGGTTGGTGTGGTTGCGTGGTTTGTTTTGTTGTTGGTGTCTGTTTGGGTTGGTTTGATGTGGGTGGTTGCGTATATGGGGGTGATTTCTCGTGTATTCGTTCCGTTTGTGGATGTGATTGTGTTTATTGGGTGTGCGCTATTTTGGTTCTTCGTCGGTTTGTGTTTGTCTGTTTCGGGTTTGTGCTTTGTTTTGGATGATTTTTGGTTGGGATTTGTCTCTTCTGATTGTTCTGAGGATGCTGGCTGCGCTTTTGGGTGTGGTTGGTGTTTGATTGTTTTTTCGATGGATCGTTTTGGTTCGTTCGGGGCTGTGTGTTGTAGTCTGTGTGTTTGCGTGCTTTGTGTTGGGTTGGTTCGTGGTGGTGTTGTGTTTTTTTTCGGATTTGTGTTTTAGTTTGGTTTCGTGGATTGCCTGGTTGTTTTGTGGTTGGTTTGTTGTGTGGTTGTGGTGTTTGTGTGTTGTGTTGTTGGGTGTTGTACGGTTGTGGTTGTGGGGTTAAATACTTGGTTTTTTGCGTTGGTGGATTTTTGGTGCTTTGTGGGGGTTTGGGTGTTTTGGGTGTGTGGTGTGTTTTGCGTGTTAGGTTTGTTTGGTGAGTCGTTGTTTGGTGGTATGTGTTTCTTTCGGTTCGTCGGTTTGTGTTGTTGTGTGTGTGGGTGTGGGTTTGGTTGTTGTTGGTGTGGTTGTTGTTTGTGGTTGTGGTGTCGTGTGTGTTGGTGTGGGGTTTTTTTTTGGCTGTGTGGGTTTTGCGCGTGCGTCGTGGTCAGGTTGTAGTCGAGTTTAGTGGTTGTGCTTGGGTTGTTGTGTGTATGTCCCTGTCTGTGTGTTGTGTTGTTGGGGTTGGCTTGCTTGGTGTTGCTGGTGTGTGTGGTTTGTCAATCTAGGATTGAGGCGAAGCTACTTTCAACATCTCCTTCTAGGATAACTTACATCGTGCTGTAGCCGACCTAGGTGATCGGAGGAGTGGGCTCTATGAAACGCGTCTAGTAATGTGGAAAGTAAACCCATGCCTCTGACACCTCTGCCCGTGCCCAAACCTAGAACTCCCCAGGTTCCACTTTCTCTCTCTCTCTCTCTAATATATTATATATATATAGTATATATATATATATATATTATATAATTTTATATATATATATATTATAGTATATATATATAGTATATCAGGTGGATATTATATATCTTTATTTGAACAATTGCTAAATACCATTTGTAATTCAAATAATTACCTTAGCACAAGTCTTCATAAATTTTATAATAGATTATTTGTGCGTTTAACTAATTCTTTTAAAAGTCAATTATAAAAATTGTTCTTATTTGTTTATTTCACCTTGGGGTAATTTCAGTTAAAAATAACCCTAATGTTCTGGTACCGTAGTACCTTTGGGTTATTATTACTTATAAGAGGAACTTAGTGCCTGTAAATTGGCTGTTGTAATAAGGAAAAAAGGGAAGGGGGGGGGGGAAGTTAGGTTTGGCAGCCAAATCTTTTTTATTTATTGAAAATATTATTATTAATTATTATTATTATTATTTATGTATATTATTATTATTATTATTATTATTATTATTATTATTATGTTCTACAATCTATCGCACCATCTAAGGTCTCTGCGATACAACTGTTCTTGTGCTTGTGCCATTATAATTATATTTTTATGGTGTGGTTGTTATGGTACTTACTATATATTTAGTTAGGTGTTGTATTTTATTATAGGTGTGCTTACTGTTTCTGATATGGATGGTTGCTGTGGTTTTGGTGGTTTGTGGTTGGGGGTGTTTGGGGGGTATATTATAGCCGTAATAGTATATTAGTATATATAACATTATGTTTACTAGTATATATTAAAAAGTTTAAAATAAAATAGTATTTTTAATTTTATGTCCTTTTTTCAATTTTTTCCTTTATAGGGAGAAGTGCTGATAATCAATTAGTTGATGTACATGATTATAGTATTCGGGGGGGGGTGGCGGCGCGACTTGGCGGGGCTTTTCTGGGGCTGGGGGGGTTGTTTTTGTCGTTTGCGGGGTCGTTTGTGTGGTGTGTGGTGAGTGCGGGCGTTGTGGGAGCGTGGGGTGTTGTGCGGTCCTGGGGTGATGGTTGTTGATGGGGGATGGGGCTGCGTCCCACTACATCTATCACACAATCACCACCCTCCCCCGCGGCGCCACGTGACACATTATATTAAGCGTGCATCAGACAGACAAGTGGAGGAATAGGAAGTCTTGTTTATGTATGAATATTTGTTTATAATATAGTCAGTAAGTAGTTAGTTAGTAAGTTAGTAGTATAGTAGATTGTAGCTGTAGAGCAATAGTCACATCCATCAATCAAATTTTCATATGTAGGAGAATTTTAGTTACGTTGAAGACACGCATTTTATTAAAAAACCATTTTTTTTTTGTTTTTGGTTAATATCCGAAACCCTCCAAAATAAATAAACTTAACAGATAAAATTATAACAGATAATAATATTAACGATACGAATGCCGATACAGGTTTAGGCAGGTAATTGTAGTTATTATTTTGTGATATATATAATTATAATAATAATATCTA
>JABUQX010037777.1:0-29818 GCA_015478945.1 Trachelipus rathkii
ATTAAAAATATTTAAATTTTCTAAGAATTCTTTATCCATAATCGATAACAATATCATCCATAAAAATAGGAATGATCAATATCATTACGTAGTATCCTTTTCTTTCGCAGTTCAAGTGGCAATAATCAACCACCATGAATTTGTACATGTAGGTCAAGGAAAGCTTTATGCTCTATTAGAAAGGATAATCTGGCATCCAAGGTTGCGAGATGTGTGTCGTGACATTTCCCGGTCCTGTTACAAGTGTCAGGTAGCCAAGATCTCTAATATATATCATGCTCCGCCTACGCTAAAAATCAATACAAGATACCCATTCGAGTTGGTGGCTGTCGATTTATTGCAGTTGCCAAAATCAGCCAAAGGAAACAATTACGCCTTTGTGTTCATAGATCATTATAGCAAATGGATAGCGGCGGTCCCCATTCGGACAAAGCATACATCATTAGTAACAGTAGCATTGCAACATGTTCTGCAGTACTTACCAATAATTCCATCTCGTTTATTGTCAGATAACGCTAGAGAATTTAGAGGTCCAGAATTTGAGGAATTCTTGCACAATAAGGGTATTAAACATATCTATGCCACTCCATATAATCCCTCATCTAACGGTATTACTGAGAGAGTTAACCGTACTTTACTTCAATATCTTAGGATATCCTTAACAAATTCAAATCTCTGGGATGTACAGTTGCCTCAGGTGGTCTTAACATACAACCATTTGGTGCATGCCGCCACAGCTAAAACTCCATCAGAAATAATATACCAAGAGGCTCATGATCAGCGACCTAGACTCCCTTGGACAAAATTTGATAGGTATTGGAATGAAGGGCACATAAACTTCTCTCCTTTTTATCAGGATCAGTTGGTGGCGCTGAAGTTGCAGCTGCCCGGGGATTTAACAGCAAATAAATTTAAAGACCGTTATCAAGGCCCAATGAAGATTATTAAAGTTAACTCCAATAATGTTACATATGTTATAGAATCCCTGGAAACTAAAAGAATGTATAAAGTACATCATCGACAGTTGAAGAGGTGGTTTATTCCTCCTAAATACTTAAGTGACAATACATGGTTTCAGGATCTTCTCACAAACAGAACTCCTATAGAGGAAGTTCCGGAGACCAGCAATGACGAGTCGGTGGCTTCAACCCCGCAAGCTGCAGACAAGGAAAGCCAGGGTGAAGAGGAAGTCTTTGAGTTCGAAGATTCAGATGATGATGATGATGATTTTTTGGGATTCCCTGATTCAGAAGAAGGGAGGGAACTCACACGGATGATCTTGTGCAATGTTGAAAAAAGTTTACTCCTAAATAGACAGGCTAGAGATGAATTAGAACAAGTAAGTATTTTTCCTTCTATTTTATTACCCACTCTTCCTCCTACTATTCCTTTTTCCTCTGTCCCTTCTATTCCTATTGTTTCTCCAGTCTCCAATTATACTCCTTCAGTCTACTCTCTTGGTCTTCCTAGTGAACTTTCTTCTTATAATCTTGCATCTCTCTTTAATATAATTACTTCTCCATATTCGAATCAATCTTTCCATTCGCCAAACTTTTCTGAACTGTCCAACCTCTCGAACATATCTTTACCTATTTCTGAAACTTCTACTTCACCTAACTTACTCTCTTATACCCCTCTTTATATTACAGATCAAAGAAATCAGATGGTCCCATATAGATATGCCAGAAGATTGTCGTGTGAGGATCTCCAAAAGAAACTGCTCTTCATAAACTCTCCATTGAGAGAGGTCGAACGAGTCGGACTTGTGTCTGAAGAAAATGGAGAAGTTTCCGAGGCAGTGGCCATTCTGAATGTATCAACACCTAGATCGGCGATCTCTTCAGAAGAAAGAATGGAACCATCCCCACATCTGGAGAAGAAGGAAAGTGACGAATTAATCACAGAAACAGGTCAGACCGAAGAAAGTTCTGGAGATTACATAGCCTCTCGTACAAGAATGAGAAGTGTCGGAAGATCTAGTGAAATGCCGTGGATCCAACCAAGGATATTAGAAAGAAAACGGTATCCACCTCGTCAATAAAAGAGAATCTATATATATATATTGTAGTGGTTAGTGATAAAAGATAGTGGTTAAATAATCTAAATAAGAAAAATGTATCTTTTGTCATGTTGTATTTTACAATAAATTGAAAATAAATACCTATGTTCTTGTGTTTTAATTGCGTGCGTCGTATTAAAAATCTCGGAAAGAACGCCTGAACCGTCATAAAATAACAACCCTTTATCCATATTACATAACTCCAATTTCTATAATTATAATATAAATTCTAGTATTTAAATTCTATCCTTTTTTTTATTTTTTTTTAAAGAGTGTTCTACGAATTTTATATGTTCCACAAGGTACTATCTGGGACTATTCGTGGGTCTCCCATATGGAGTCCGCCTACGAACCAACTCTAAATAATCCGGGCCAACATCAAGTAAAGTTCACACGAGTGTTATTGCCTCGTTTTGAAGATCTGCCTCGAGTTATTGATAGCGGAATTGCCTCGGATACAACTGATGTGCTGGTGTTTTCATTGTACAGGATGGCATACACATTGGTACAGTGGAGGAAACCACGTTCAGAAAGACGTAGAGATACTTATGCGGTATCTCTTCCTAATACGAACTTTAGAGCGGAAGACGCTATTACTCCCATTAATGAAATAATTGCGGCAGTCAAAAGATATTGCCCCGAGGCTAGAATTTATTTGATAATCCCAACCTTGCCTGATCTCCCCTATTACAATTACCATCGCCACATAGCTTATGCTCCTTCAGAAGTCAGAGATTGGTATAAGCATGAACTACCTAGAACATCGGCAAGGGAGCTAAATGAGGATTCAGTCCTTGTTTATAATGAATTGATGCGCCTACACTCTGCAGAAATTAGATGGCCTGGAAAGCATACTTTATCCATATCAGAGGCCCTTAAATTCATGGGAAGTAGAACAACGAAACAACTAGAGTCATTGTTGGATATGGACAATGAAATTCATTCACTTGGACCAAGAGGATTTCTTGTAGATGGAGTTCATCCATCTAAAGACTTGACAAATGCATTCTGGGAGATGTTGTATGAATACCATATACTGGACTATGGTCGTCGACCACGATCTGCATTGTTTCCATCAAAGGAAGAGATTGGACCTACCATTAATACATTAAACAAAGAAAAAACCGATTTTTCCAATTCCGTTCCCGCGCGATCTATTTTGTGTCCAAAGCGTACGATAACCGGTAATGAGCCACCTAAGATCTATTCTCGTTTAAGTTTTATAGCTCCTCCAGTAGTCACAGAGGTTCCGGTCACTGTGTCTTCCGTTGTTTCATCTTCGTCAGCAGGTGCTCCAGTCTCTATTCGTGCTTCTGAGGCTGTTCCAACAGCTACTACATCTACATTCCAAGATGTACCTCTCTTTTCCAGCAGCCCCTCTTCCTTAAGACAACCCAGGTGTGGACATTGTGCTTTGTCTGCCGTAGCGGTGACAAACCAACCATCTACATCTGGAAATACTTTCACCATAAATCCACCCTTTCCAGAGTGGAATTTGTCTGTGCCACCTCCATCCTTACCTACAATACCCAAGCTTCCAACACCGGTCTATCAAGCTGTAGAAAGCTCGTGGACCAGAAAAAGACCTTTGGAGGTTACCACCCCAGCTGGTGGTAAAAGGCCTGTCCAAATACCTTATCCACCGGTATTGCAAGGGATGAGATTTGATATGCATGATCTCGCCCAGGGACAATTTGACCAATTTATGGCTTATTTCAAAGCGTTGTTGCACGTATCTGGTCAAACAGTAGATGGAGTTGGGATGAGAGAGGTTCTTGAGGCATTTCTTAGAAACCATGAAAGAAGATATAGTGAATCGGAGTAGCTTTTTCTTTTCGCCACACTCCTTCCATCTTTCCGTCATGATATGACGGGTGGGGAGGAGTGTAATATTCTATAAATCTGGTGTCTTCTTTTGTTTCAGTGTCGATTCTAGGATTATATTAACTGTATATGAGAAAATATAAACTGCAACATTGAAGTAAATATTCTTGTTTCTCTATTGTCTCTATCAACTATCAAATAGCACGATTGTCATTCTTCAGAAAAGTTTAGAAGTGGTTATTAGGTTTCTTCTTTAACTTAACGGTAGGAAAAGGTTTATATCTCTTGGTTTCATTAGTTTAGCTAGTATTGGAAAATTTATTAGCCTTGATTTTATCATCTTTTTAGAATTGTATGTCTGTCTCTTCTACTTTTCACGACAAATCTCATTACCGAAACTAGGAAAGGACATAGGTGTTCTTCAACCTCTGAGAATCAGAGGTAACTTATTACTTTATTTTCGTAAAAATTTTTTTAATAATATAATTTCAATTTATATCTTCAGTAATTAAAATAAAAACATATAAAACATATACAAAAATGCAAAAGAATTGATGTACTATAGCACTATAATTACTCCACAGGAACTAGGTGTGGGAGTTATTTCGAGTGAAGTTAAGCGGTGAGAAAGACAAACGATTAAACAGTTCAAATTATTGTTAATCATAATTCACCTTCAACTGTTGAAAAAAGACAACTAAAACATTGAAATAATGAAGGTGATATGTGAATAAAT
Source organism: Trachelipus rathkii (assembly GCA_015478945.1). Classification (NCBI taxonomy): domain Eukaryota; kingdom Metazoa; phylum Arthropoda; class Malacostraca; order Isopoda; family Trachelipodidae; genus Trachelipus; species Trachelipus rathkii. Next base: position 4,620 of record JABUQX010037777.1, read on the forward strand.
TAGTTGATGTATAAAATAAATAAGTGGTGCCTAATAGTACTACAATTTAAATAAAGTTATAAAGAACTTAGTTAAAACAATTAAATATTTTTTTTGTATACTGATTTATAAATAATTATATTGTGTCAAGAATATTATAGGCTTAATCATTATTCAAATTCATTGGTGTTAGTTTCTTTTAAAAAGCAAAGGAACAATAATAAATATTTTTTTGAGCTGAACTGGGGTAATTTTTTGTTATTGATGCGAGTCATGTCAATGACATGGTATTAGTAAGGTTAAATTTTACAAGCGACAAGGTAAAAATTTTAAATAATGAAATAAACAATTTTCAGGAATACCTGATTTAAACAAAAACATAAATTAAACTAAAAAAATTCTTTGGTAAATTTCTTTAAAGGGTTTTACGCTTTTATGTATAATTAATTTGAATTAGAAAAAGCTGCATTATTTAATGTATTGAGTATAAAACAAAGTTTTTTAAAATTTTTTAATTTTTTTATATTGGTGTGTCAAAAGTTATTTATTTTCTCAACTTAAAATGGATTTAGATTATTTTCTTCCCTTATCCCCTGAGTTCATATTATAATTGTTAGAGTTGATGCTGTTTAGACTAAAGGTCATAATATAAATCTGACTAAAGGTAAAATACTACTTTCTCATGTTATTGATTCACATTGTTCTTTTTTTTATTCTTATTCCTTTAATTCTCAATTCTCATTTATTTTATATTTTTTTCGAGTGAATTGGCCCAGTTTTCCCTAAACTTCTAACAATAATTCAAACAAAAGTACACAGAAGAGAAAGAGAAGCGGTCGGCAGACGTATCAAGGGTCTGAAGTATTTTCTCAACTGGTTTACGTCAAAAACTCTTGATAAAGGTTACAAAATCTCTCGAGTTTGAAGAAAATACTAGTGAGTTCTTTATTTTCCTTTACATTATTATCACTTTTATTTAATTTAATAACTCGATTATAAATTAAAGGGTAAGTTTCTTATTTAAAATAAACATTATTTAATTTTTTTATTATTTCTCTGAATTCTTTCTTAATTTCAATATTTTAATTATTTATTCTGAATATGAGAAATTGGCATAGAATATTACATATACATCGTATAATATATTTAATTTAGTATATATAACACCATATATATAATATAATATATTATATATATATATATATATATATATATATACAGAAGATTTTTTTCCCTTGGTGACCTTAAATATTTTCTAGCAAGAAAACAATTAATAGGAGCCTTCATTTGTAAAAAAGTTGCTACATTTTGCTGCCAAAATTGTCAACATATTTGCTTTATGAAAGTAATTAAGGACATGTCATGATCCAATAATGGACACTCATAAGCTGGCAAAAACTATCAACTTTAAAAGGGGATTTGAAATCGTGGCTTGGCAGGGAATTTAATAAAATTTTATGATTGATAACAACAGGCAACATATTAAATGTTATTTTCTTAACATAAAAAAATATTAAATTCCCTGCTCAATAGGCCTAAGGGGTCCGTTTTTGAGAATTAAGTCTAGGCATGAGAAAATTGTCACCAAATTTGCCGATATTTTTGAAACTTTAATAAATTCAAAAGAAATTATTTATTGATAACATAAAAATCACAAAAATAGCATATTTAAACAAAAAAAAAGTTTGAATTTGATGATGATTTCATATATTTTCACCATTGATAGGGCAAGCTACGTCATCTGACCAAATTCTGAAGCCTTTTTACGCTCGAAAAAATATAATAGTATTAAATTATTAATACAAATTATTAACTTTAGAATGGGCTTACAAAATTATTGCATAAATTTTATATTTTATATCAAATTAAAAAAAGAATTCGAAAAAAAACACTTAAGGAGCCTTAAATATAGGGTTCTAACACGCTTTTGTTTTAATATAATTAGTTCCAGAAAAATCCGCTGATGTAGCTAAAGGTCATTTCGAATGAGCATTTTACAGCTTCCTGGTCATATTTGTAATTTTATATTAAACTAAGTGTTCTGCATATATTTATGACTTGCCCATTATTTCATCAAGAAGTTGAGACTGAGTGTCAGAATTGAAGTTATCATTTGATATATATACTTCACTGTAATTGGTAAAATAATAGGTACAGGTTTAGTAAGCTATAATAATTTAAAGTATGTATGCTCTGTGTGATAACTGTGAGGACGTGAAGGTGAATATGTGGATACTGCCTGGTTTGGTGTTTGAATGCAGGAATGTTTTTAAGGAGGAGGTTGCAAGACTGCTGAGTGACGATATGCATGGATTGAAGAAGAAGTATTTGAGTTGAGAAAGGAGGGAAGTGTTAGGAAAAAGGTTAGTAGGGATGTTGAGGCGAGGAGGGAGCGGGATATAGGGGTAGACAGGAATAGTGATTCACCTAGGCAGATGAGAGGGAAAAGGTTAAAGTAGTTGATAATAGGTCTGCAGATGAATATAGAGTTGTAGGAATTAGAAATAATAATTTAAAGGTGAGGATCTCGAAAGTCAGTCAGACTGTGACTTGCAGTAACTAGGTTCAACTGTCTTCCAGATGGGGAGGGATCAGAGAGTGCCAATGGTGATGTTTGAGTTTTCTAAAGGGAAGACTGATAACATTGCTAATTGGAGCTCTATGACACGATACTAATCGGACTTTTCAAAAGACTAAAAGAAACATTGAGAGGTATGTTATCCAGGTGCAGAGTGAGTGGATATCGTGGATAGGATAGATAAGAGAGATTGATTCTACAAATGTGATTGTGCATGTGGTGATGTGGGTACAAATGATATAGGACATAGAAGGTCAGAAGAATTATAGAGATTATACGAGATTGATTCAGAAGATGAAGGCGCCAGTGGAAGAAGGTGCATGATTTGGGATTTTACCTAGTTAGGTGCAAGGTCAGGAATGGGGGAGTAGGCCTTTAAGGTGTAAATGAAAGGGTTAGGAAATTATGTTTTTTCAGAAAAATATTAGGTTTTTTGATTTGTTGGAGAGAATTTCTGGATAAGATCTTTTGCAGCAGATGGAGTTCACTTGAGTCGTAAAGGTGTTGGGGATTTTTCAGTACCAGTTGGAGACTTGTTTAGCAAAAACTAGGTAAGGTTGGGGGTGGTGGGCTAAATCTGATACAATAATCGGCAATGGTAACTATAAATAGTGGGGGATACATAAACTAGTGTTGTTACGGTTCAATTAATCATGGATGATAATGAAAAATATAACAGCATTTCGAGTATCCAATGTTTTTACACAAATGCTCATAGCCTTAGAAATAAAAAGATGAGCTGATTAGTTCTACATAAATAGAGAATCTAGACATTATTTGCATACTGAGGCATGGTTAATGAAGAATTATATGGAGACTCCTTTCAGGAAATTGAATAGACGGATATTCACTTTATTTATACCGGCGTAGAGGAAGAAGGGTGGCGGTGTGGCGCTTTATGTTAAAAGCAATAATCAAGCTTGTATTAATGACTGACTTTAAAATGATTGCATGAAATTGAAAATCGGTGATGGGTAGATAATTCTTACTATACAAAATATATTAGAAATAGGGGCATTTATATGACCGTCCTGGCCAGAGTCAAGAATTAGACGCGGAAATTGTGAAAGAAATAGAGACAGAATGACCAGTAAGGTTACTCAAATAAAAGTTTTAAAATATGATATGACTGGGGATTGGCTTGAGTCTGTGGACCAAGAAAAAGATTTAGTGTGATTATAAGCAATTTTGAAAGTAGCTAATCAGTCTTTTGGGAGCTAGAAATAAAGCTAATAAGATGCTGCGCATAATAAATAAATCGCAAATGTTGTTTACAAGAGCAAGGAGTAATAAAGTAAACTGTATAATAGCTTATGTTAGGGCCAGTAATAGAGTATCTGTGCCACAAGTTTGGGGCCCCTTATTTTAAGAAAGACTTAGTATGCTAGAGAGAGTGCAACGTGAGCAACAAGGATATTTCTGGGTTTGAGGGTTAAGAGCTTGAGGAGAGGCTGAAGGAGTTTAGGAATGTTTCTGTAGAAAGGGCGATTTCCTTAGGAGGGGACATGAACAGTCTACAAATTATTTAATCTATTGATATACAGAGACCAATAAATTATTTTTATAGAACATGGACAGGTGACCAGAGGGGCATAATAGAAAATTAAAAAGAAAGCATGCATCTTGATATAAGAAAGCATTCATTCAGTATAGGGTTGTTAATTTTGGAATGGTTGCAGAGGAGGTATGTTAGTGTGACTCGATTGCAACATTAAGAAAGGGTTAGATTCGTTTATGGATGGTTGGGTATCATATATATATTGACGAAGCCAAATTGGCCGGTTTTATTAGTTATAGTAGTATTAATGTTAGATTGGCATGTGTGACATAACTTAGTTATTATGCATGTGGATGGTTGGGTATCATATTTACATATCATTAGTTTTGCACTAAGCCAAATTGGTGGATTCTTGTAGTTAACAACAAATTGACAAGCCCTAGGGTGCTTTGTGGATTTACACGAACATGTGTTTGGTTAGTGGTTGACTGGGACAGTCTCGATAGGCCATGTGGCTTCTTACTTGTCTCTATATTCTTAATGTCTTAACTTTTCTGAACTTAGACTCCCCACTTTCCCCTAATAAACTTTTTGGAATTTTTTTTCTTCTGAAATCAAGGACTATAGTGGCTATAAGCCACCCAACAAATATAATAATGTATATATTCTAATAATATATTATATATATATATTTAAATAAAGTTCATTTAGACTTACCTTGAAGGGGTGAGTTGGGCCATCTGTTTGAATTCCCTCTTTTTATGTATAAATTTAATTTTATATTTTAATGTTTTAACTTAAATATATTTTTGTTTATTTATTAATAATTGTAATAAGTATAAAATGTCATCAATGATATATAAAATTGAATAAAAATGTGGTGGCCCAATTCACCCATTCGTGGGACAAATTTTGACACTTTTGGAATTCATATTTTTATATAATTTAATTTTTTATTATTAATTTTTTACTTAATATAAGAACTATTTATTATTTCTAATTAATTATACATAATTCTTTTTTTACATTTTTACTTAATACAGTAACTGTTTATTAAAATCTTGCTATAGGCGGGCGGGGTTGATCGGGCCCCGCCTTTTTTAGAGGGGTGATTCAGTCAACTTTAAAGTAAAAAATTTTTTGCTCATTAAATAGCCACACCTTAGTATTACAAGTTTTATTTAGATTATCTTTAATCTAAGAGAGTTTTATATTTTTAAAATATAATACTATTAGTTTATAAAATGCTTCATTTAGACACCTTATTTGAAAATGTGTTTTTTTTTTAACTTTTGTTATAAAAAAGATTGTGGATGGATTTTAATTATTTTTTCAGTGTTTACAGTTGAGTATGTTAGCTTTAAAACTGGCAAAGTAAATTTTGTTCCAAACAGTATTTGGTTAAATCGATGGGCCTAACTTGGCCCGATTCACCCCCTAAAAATTGATGATGGGTTGAATCAGGCACCATTGTATCTAATTTTATGTATTAATTATTGACATTTTTATTATCTTAGCTAATTTTATATATAATAGTTATTATATTAAGTAAATTAAAAAAAAATGAAATTTATATGAATTAAAAGAGACATGTCAATATGTGGAAAAAAGTGGGCTGATTGGGCCCACATTTTTGATTTCTTATTTTATGTATCATTATTCATAACATTTTTATTACTTATTACATTTAATCTGATAAACATTATTATATTAAGGAAAAATTAAAAAATAAATTGAATTTATCCATAAAAGAGTTATTTAGAGATGCCCAGCTCATCGCTAATAGTGTTCGACTCACCTCCAAGGTCAGGCCCTGAATCGAGCTCATTAATTTTAAACTTTAATAAAACTATTATTACAGAATTACATTATTATTTTTTTGTGTGCTTATGACCTACTATAGGACCTTGATTTTCAGAAGAAAAAAAATTATAAAAAGTGCATTAGGGGAAAGTCAACAGACAAGGTTATTCCTAATAATGGTCCATTTTAAATGAATGAGTCACAGGAGAATTTACTCTCCATCAGCGGGATTTGAACATTGGACACCGCATTGCAGTGTTAACAATAACCGGATGCTCTAACCACTAGGCCATCCACGTCCCCCAAAAAAGAACGCTTCAAGCGGTTTTTAAAGCACCCAGTTTTTCTCATCCCATAATTGCTGAGTACTCAAAGGCCAGGCTACATAATAAAAATGTCAATAATATATTATACATAAAATAAGAATAACAATGGTGGCCCTATTCACACCATCATCAATTTTTATAGGGGGTGAATTGGGCCAAAGTTAAAATAATTAAAATCTGTCCTTAACTTTTCATTTTATAACAAAAAGAAACTCATTTTTCAAAAGTGAGATTCTATTTAAGGACATTTTTATACCCTAATATATTATTTTTTTTACAAGAATATAAAAGCTCTAGATTTAAATGACAATCTAAATAAACTTGGTAGATACTTGGTGGGCTTATTGATGATTAAAAATTTTTATTTGTTTTTATTTTTTGTGGACCAATTCACCAAAAAAGGTGGCCCTGGTCACCTCGCCCTGTGATTTTCATAAAAATCGGGCCCAAAGCCCCTCTATTTAATTAAATTAAAAAATTAAATCAAGAATTGAATATTTGAAAAAATAGATTAATTATTATTATATTATATAATATATAATATTATTATAATAGTATCTAATATATATATATAATATATATATCTTATATATATATATATATATATATATTAGTGGCGGTTCCATCAAGGGCTTCAAAAGGGCGTGCAGCCCCTCAAATTATAACTGCCAGGCATAGGATTGGAAAATATTGAAATTTTTGTCAAAGAAAAGTGATCTGAATTTTCTTTTTAACAATTTAATACATAAAACAAGCAGTATTCAATTAGAAAATAACAAAATTACTGCTTTTTTGCAACTGCAAATTGTTGTACGCATATTTATTTCAATATAATCTATTAAATAAAAAAGGGCTGTAATTTGCTGCCATAACAAAAAAGCCAACTTTATAAGTTTTAAAAAATAAGCATTGGCAACTTAAGCAACTAAAGCATACTATTTCTATAGTACCTTTTGTAAAGTTGCTAGTTTGGCTTTTTTTTACTTCATAGCAACCTGGAATTTTTTCTCATATAAAAATAAAGTTGAAATTTGAGAAAGTTGCTATATTTGTCCATGTATGTCCTCTTTTTACTTGTATTTAGAGACACTGACTAAAGTCAAGTTTTTCGCATCTTTATGGAGAGGTTGTGTTTATTTTAATTTTTTGTGCGAGAAATAACTGAAAATAAACCAATGAAATAATTACTGGTGTTGTAATAATATATATCATAATATTATTATATATATTATATATATAATATATATTATATATATATATATATATATATATATATATATATATATATAGAGAGAGAGAGAGAGAGTCTCTCTTTTCTCTGCTTAAAAACGATAACATTGAGGAGAGAGGAGAGAGGAGAGGAGAGAGAGAGAGAGAGCAGAAGAGAGAGAGAGAGAGAGAGGAGAGAGAGAGAGGAAGAGAGAGAGAGAGGAGAGAGGGAGAGGCCAAATCATAGATAAAGCAGGCTCAATGAATTTTCGTTTTTGACATTCTAAAATATTTCCCTTTTAATTACTGGATGTGTTCGAATGCATGCAATCGATATTTTAAAAAAAGTTCTATAATTTATGCACACATTTAAACATAAATATAAAAATTAAGTAATAGTCCGTATGAGGGTAATCCTATCAGATATTGATATTTTAAGAAAGATAATCGATTTTATATTTCCATCTAGTGTTCCATCTAAAGTTCACATGTAATGTGTTTTTAACTACAGAATGTGTTCGAATGCATGCAATCGATATTACAAAAAAAAAAAATAATATACACACACAAATATAAAAAAATTATATTTACTAGATTGTTATATATATATTATTATATATATATATATACTATATATTATATTATTATAATATATATATATATTTATATATATATATTATAATATTACCTGCACCCCTCCACGCCAAGTTTACACGAGCCGCACTGTATAATATATATATATATATATTTATATATATATTATATATATTTATATATTCTATATATATACTATATATACTATTATAATATATTTATATTATATATATATATTATATATATATATATTATATATATATATTATATATATATATATATATATATATTATATTATATATAATATATATATATATATAATTTCAGACTTTTGCGAAGCGTGGATGAGGTCCTCAAAGGGCAAGACAAATCCCTACCTGAGTAGACTCAAGGGTCTGAACCCAACCAATACCCATGTGAATACATGGTTGCCAAAGAAGGAAGCTCACACTCCTCTGGCGATAGAAACAGATGTTGAGGCCCATCACTCAACTTTACTGAAGGGAGGGACTCTCAACTCATGAAACATGTCAGAAAATTATTTGTTAAACTTACCTAAACTATTTGTGTCTCATATGCTCAACCCCTTTAAATCAGTCATTTATCCATTTCATGCTGCGTCTCTTCTCTTAACAATTGGTAAATAATTTATAATAGAACTAACCATTATAATAAAATTTATGTAGCCAGTTTCTAACACATATATCAAGATGCTTGGGTTTCACTCTACAAAATAACTCACATTGCTTTCATGTTCAGCATCTGTTACTTACATGGTGATCCAGTGAAGCTGAATAACCGCGGACCTGCCCAGTTCGCCTGCACATCAAGACGTCCAAGGTCACCCACATCTCCCCCCTCAGGATCTTAACTATCCCTGCACTCTGAAAATAAAAATAATCTAATCCATATCACTCCCACCATCATTAAACAATCTGGTGATGTACACCCTAACCCTGGACCAATAAAATATGTCCATTCTGCAACAAACGAGTAACAGAAAACCAGCCATCTATAGAATGTTTCCACTGCAAAAGATGGATACATAAAAACAAATGTTCCCCTTTCGCAGTACTGCCCCATCAAAACCACACATAGACTTGCTTCATTTGCAACCCCCCTACAACTTCCCCACCACTAAATATCTCGAACAATAAGAACTTAATAAAAATCCTTCAAATCAATATAAATGGCCTAAACAACAAACATTCAGAAATTTTTGCTTTCCTCTACAAATAGAACATTGACATAGCCTTATTACAGGAAGCCCATACTCCTCAAAATACACCAAGAACACCATACTATGGATACAACTCTATTTACTCAAACACACTCCCAGAAAACCACACCCTATTAACTTTAATTAAAAACAACCTATCCTACACTAGAGACCACTAATCTATTAAATGACCCTATCCTCAACATTCAGTCATTTACCATCCTCTTCAACAATATTTCCCATAACATATTAAACATATATATCCCCACCCCACATCTCAACATTGCCCAAACAACTACAAACTTAACCTAAATCCTATCAATACATTCAACAACCTGATAATAGGAGGTGAGTTCAACACCCATCACACAGCCTGGTACAGTGAACATCTCACAGATAACCGAGGAATTCACATCCTCGATGAACTTGATACCTTAAATATCCTAAATTATAAAAATCTCCCCACCCGAATTTCACCACAAGCTAACCAATCCCAAACCTCCCCAGACATCACTTTCTCCTCTCCTCTCTTTCTCTTTTCACCAACATAACATGGAACACAGAAATAGAACTTCCATCAGATCACGTCCCAATAATAATGACATACATAACAACAAAAATAGTTAATCCCAAAATAATTGCTAAACTTTACACAACAAAAAAGAGCTATTGGCAAAAATTCAACGTCCAAATACTAATAGATAAATTACTTGCCTACCTACAATACTTAATAGGAAACTCATCACTAACTTGATCCCCTCCTGGATCATTTTATATTATTAAGGCCATTAATAACAAACACTTCAACATAAAATAATACATTAAAGCATCAGTAACTAACAATACTTATATTATTTAACAATCAAAAAGGCCATTATATACTAATAAAACATATACAACTCCTATCATTTAACCACCTGAAATCCTGCAACTTAATTGTAAAGCATGTGACGTACAATAAATAAAAGAAATCGATATACATAACTATGCCACCATGCTCCAACTAATCTGTTCAGAGAAAAATTAATTCACTAATCATTATATAAATTCCAATCTCAGATTCATGAAAAATAAAGTATTAAATATCAAATCTATTTCAAAAAAAATATCCTAAAATGCAACATGGGGAAGCCTTTAGAAGGAACAGTAATTAGTATACATGGTCATGAGTTAGTTAGATTAGATCTACACATTAACTTAAAACTACCCAATTATATAACATTAACTTATTTATATACCTCTTATACTTATTTATACTACACATTAAATCTGAAGGATTAAATGAGGATTCATAAATTATAATACTTATATCTCACATCCCTTTCATATATACCTACCCTATATAAAAATACATATATAATACTAATATATAAGCCAGTATCCTTTGACATACAACACTACTTACCAATAACTCTCAACACTAACAAGTTTCACTTTATGTCACCTAACCAAAATAATATTAAGATTAAAGTCTTATAATTATTTATTACAAAAAAAAAACATATTAAGATAATTTAATATCCATTCACTCATACTCATTCTATTACTATACATATACTTATATATTATATATAATGAATAATATATTTCGTTTTTAATTTAATCTTAATATCACTTATTAAAAAAATTACTATTCATACTATATACTTAAGTAGTTATATATCCTCTGACCTCTACAGACAAGCATTTCAAACCTTTACACATTAAATATCACATTATTTAATTATTTAGGCTTACGCTTATATAAATTATAAACTCAGCTATTATTATATCATCAATCCATGATATTATACAAAATATATATCAAACTATAAGTTGATATTACATTAGGTCTATAACTAATATTCAACTATTATATTAACATATCTTATTATCTTTTTATTCTGGAAAAACAAGCAAATAATCAATACCAAGTATTAAAAAACTCCGAAAAAGACCCACCATAATTCTCTTCCCTGACACTCAGATATCGGACACATTTACTATTCCATTTGTGCGTATTTCTCCAATATCCCTCAATTTCAACCTGGTGCAAACCACTAAAACGTGGAGATGATTCATTCTCTTTTACAAAATCCATACACTCGACATACATCAGATCTACACTTGTACTCCAACCCAGCGACAACAAAGAAGAACTTCAAAAAACCAAAAGACTTAAAGGGATTGAATATGAAGACAATCAAAGCAAGCCTCCAGCCTGACCTCAGCCTTTTTATACCTACTTAGTCCGAAGCCTAAACCAGTCAGCTAACAAGCATCAATAAAGGTTTTAAAACAATCCATCTCACAGACCAATACTACTATGCCTCCCGCAATCGACATTCCAAGGGTAAAAATCCAGTCTTTCCGATGCGCCTAGCGATATTGATGGTTCACCGGTTCGTCAAAACCATCTCTCAATTCCAAAATACTTAAACTACAATCACTCCTTTTCCTAACAATTATGACGAAGTGTCTAGCTCATCTCCTATCGTGGTCGCAACTGCTGCAGAGTATCAAGCAGGAAACCTCAGATCATCAAAAACCAGTAAAATTGGAGAAACGGAGTTCCCTCAGTGGCTTCTCCATTTTATGTCCCCATTCCTGTTCAAAAATTCCTCTTTACTGCTTAGACTAATCTTCAACACCTCAATCCGTGACCCCAGCTTATCGGACCATCTGGTATACGAATATGGAGATAAATATAACCATAATAAGAGAAAATATGAGCATATGAAAGAAAATTAAAGAGGAGGCCCTTCGTAATTGTGGGCACAATTTCGAAAATAGATTAATTTTTTAAATTTACATTAATAAAAAACTAATGTATAATATTTATAGTAAATTTTTAAGTCTGAATGTTTACTTATTAATTATATTATATATATATTATAATATATATATATCATATATATATATATATATATATGTATTAATATAATATAATAGTATAGTTATATATAGTAATATTATGATATATTATATATAGTACAGTATATATAAATGGAGAATTAGAATCTCTTTCTTTAACTTGCTGGGGTTCCTCCTATCCCTCTTTACTGTAATACCAGCTAATTACTAATTCAATTATATAATTTGGAGCCAACAGAGCAGCTGTTTGTCTCCACTACTGTAGAAATGGGACTTGTTTACGAACTTTTCTAGTTTATTATTTTTATTATTATTATATTATTATTTTATTATTATTGATTATTATTATTATATTATTAAATTATTATTTATTATTAATTATTATATATTATTAGTTATTATTATTAATTATATTTTTTTTTTTTTTTTTTTTTTTTTTTTTTTTTTTTTTTTTTTTTTTTTTTATTTTAATAAAAGAAAAATAAAAAAATGAAACTTAATTTATTGGTTTATTCAATTTATATCTAATAAAAAGAAGCAACTGATTATATATTTCAATAGATGAGTTCCTTATCACTCTCTTATCATTTACTAAGTAAATGAGGTAGAATAAAAATGGATTTAACAGCAAGCAAATCCAATTTCCAAGCAGGAAACTGAGTAAGTGCTTCTGTCCTTTGTGTTATGGTCTTCTGATATTTCTTCAGGCCTATGTATGGTAGCCTAGGCCACTTTCTTCACCAAAAGGTTATCCTCCAACAAAAAAAATAATAATAAGTTTGTAATTATTTTATAGTTTACAGTGCCCACTGATATTGGTGCTGATTTTTTTTTTTATTCTTTTAAATGTCCAAATTTTATGAAGAGCAAAGAACATAGTCTTTGCTCCATAGATGTTTTATTCGGTCTGCAGTTCTACTGCAAATATTATTAGTTATGGCTTGCATCATTTTTTGCAAGCTCGGCATGACAAGATTTTTCGGGTGAGTCCCTCATTTATATGCAAACAAAAAGAAAGTGAAGTGGGATCAAAAGATATGTTTTTTTGAGTCGTTCACTTAAATTTTTTTATTACCAATATTTTTTATAAATTTGAATTATTATTAATGTTATTTTATAATAAATTGAATAAAATAAAATAAACTTCTTTTTTCATTAATTTTATATTAAACAAAAGTATTATTTCCAATCACCAATTTTCAGTGGCCAAATTAATTAAAAAATAAAATAATAATTAAAAATTAAAACTATAATATATATTTATAAGGTACATAACATACATTATACAATATATATTTTTTAATACTGGGAGCGGGCCAAAATTAAATTCTATTAAGAATTTAATTTTGATGACTATGCAAACTAAATTTGTAAGCAAATTTAATTTGCCTTGTTATTTCAAATACATATCAATGTCTTTGGTACACAAGGACACAGAAACCCATTTGATTTTTTTTTAGTTGCAGATATTAAAGTTGCCTTTGATTTATGTGCTGTTTAAGTAGCTCTCTATACTGAAAAGCAGTTTTCCTTTTAACTTTGTCATTATCAGTATTATTATTAGTGGTGGAAACTGTTTCTGATATATTTTCAGCAAATTTGGTATAATTTTTTATTAATAATATCAGATATATGTCTGGATATAATTTCTTGGTTAGGTTTTTGACTTTTTACAGACAGTTTCTCCTAAATTATTATTTGTGATTTCTTTTACTGTTCCCATACTGTAAAAGTATGATTTGCAGAATTTTTCTTTCATAGCAACAATATCTCCAACTCCCAGTAAAGTGTGCTTTTTTTTGTGTTTATATTTATCTTGCTGATTAGTAGCAAGATGCTGTAGATTATTCAAAAATTCACAATAGTACAAATCATTCAAATTAGATTTAACTTTACGGTATATTTGAAAAGTCAAATATAACTGATCCTGATCAGGTTCACAAATAGACCAGTCAGGGTCATCTGAATGATCCGCACCATTATGAAGCAGATGAGGTGAAACGACCATGGTTGGAACCTCATATCCTTTCAACAATATCTCCAGAGTTATTGAAAATGAGATATTTGGATCCACCTCAGGGTTAATTAATATTGACTTAAATGCTATTGACCTTTAATTATAAGCATATTTGCTTTCATTACTAATTAAGAAAACTCATCATTCTCTAATATATTTTTACCTATAGCACTATATATAATATCTTTTGTTTCGTTTCTTTGACTAAGGATTCAACCAAGCCTCCCAGAAAACTGGCTATTCCAGGGTAAGGTGAAAACTCTAAAACTTTTACATTATGGAGTGTTAAATAATTTTTAACATCTGCATCATTAAGAAAGTTTTTAATAATTTGTACTGAGCTTACTATATATACTATTACCTTGGTCACTGAATATAAGTTGTGGAATTCCAAAGTTAAACACATGAAATTGGAAAGCAGAAATAAAAGGCTTATTATCTATATTTCTACAGAGAATAAGGTTTACAGCTCTGGTATATGTGCAAGTTATAATCAATATGCAAACCTTTTCTACTACATTATTTATTTTTATACTAAATGTTCTACTGTGGTCAAGAAACATTTCTCTAAAGGGGGTTTGAGAAGGATTTATTCTGTAATCTTTATAATAATATAATAATTTAATAATAATATAATAATTTATAATAATAACTTTAAATATTATACATCGATTCGTGCATTTTGTTTCGACTACTCGATATATTTAGGATGTAAACTCCTTTCTTTTAATAGCCAAGGATTTGATAATATAACCTGGCATGTCATTTTTACATGCAGTTCTTGCTTATTATTTCGTTATATATGATTTAATGCATGAAAATGCGGATTTCTTTGATTAAAATCAGCATTTGTTTGCAGATCTGGGCTGTATGGAGGATGTGGAAGTACTTCAATGTTTTTTTTCGCCCGATATTCTATAATTGAGAGCGCGCCAGTGTGAGATGGCGCGTTATCGTGGTGCAGAACCCAAACGTCTGCAATGTCTGTTCTGATTCGCTGAACTTTTTTTTGAAGTCGTTCCAAGACATCTTGTAAAATACTGATTAGACTGTCGTCCTTAAGGTACAAATTCCTTGTGCACAATACCATGGCTTTCGAAAAAAAAACAAAAACAATAATCAGTGTTTTTCACCTTGGACTTGCCTCATTACCGTGCTTTCATTCCGGACGAGGAAGAATTTTTTGGGTGCCATTCCGTATTTGGCCGTTTGGTTTCAGGATCGTACACAAAAACCAATGAATGTTGAATCCTCCATTTATAACTTTCTCCACAATGGGTAGGAACGATTGGTCGTTTGCTTTAAATAATCTAAAAATTTCTGACCCCCGAATCTCTTGTGATAGTCAGACAAGTCTTTCGAAACTAGTTTTCTGAATAACAATTTTCAAACATTTTTCTAACATTTTATTGATCGTCCACAACGAGGGTCGTCTTCATACAGTTTTCCAGCCTTTTGAAAGCTTTGTACCACTTAAAAGCCATGGTTCTCGATAGAGTGCGTTCCCATAACTCTGTGTTAAAAGAAGCAAATGTCGCAGTGACAGACTTGTTATACGTCACACAGAATTTGATAGCGACCGCTGTTCAATATTTACCTGCCATCGTAAAAGACGTATACGAGAATAGAAACACGGCTCCATTGCGCATAAGAATGGTAGTGCAAAAAACAGATAATCTGGTTGGACCACACGCCATACATAAACAAATGTAGTGCAAGAAGACTGACTTTACAAGTCTGGTTAAAACTGGGTAAATGGATATTGTATCCTAGGACTCAGGGTTCCCACACTTTTTTTCACCGGACCCTTGTTGGCTAAAAAAATTTCGCGGCGGGGACCGTCCAGAAAACAAAAAAGCCTGTTTCACTTTGTCCTTAGATTGGTTTTGACTACTTACGTCTAGGTCTTAGAGAAAAAAAGAAAACACATGCAATTTAATAGTCATGGCAATTTTAATTATGAAAGTATGGAAACTGTTTTAATGATTTAATATCATTATTTTCTTTTAGTTTATGGAAAATTTATTGCCAATTTACCATTAAATTAACTATGCCGAAAGTTTACTCCTGTATCTGCTTTTTGTAAGCATACGGTTGAGCTATTGCAGACTCACAGAGCTAAATGAATTAAAACGCACAAAGTCTTATTGTTATATGCAATTTTGCCAAACAGCAATTGTTTCGGCATACACTTGCAGCATCCAGAACTCTTTTTGGCCCCTTCGTGGTATTTAAGTTTCAGAAGTGACTGTTCTTCACTGATATCCCAGCAGAGTTGAAAAAGCTTCATTTTGTCATCCCAGTAGGCTTACGTTTCGGGCACACGAAAATGTGTTTGTTATCCACTGTAGACATCTTCAGAATAAATATCGGGAAAATACTGGTTTTTTCCAAACCTTCTTCCAAGTGGGCAGTAATAATTTCCGAGGAAAGTCGGTTGAAGGATAATTCATTTTTTGGAACAAATTCGTTGCAAACCGAGGAAAGCTTGGAGATGGTCTCTGCTCTTAACACGACGCTTCAAAAATAAAAAAAATATCGGAACTTTATTTTGTTTAATTATGTAGCTTCCTCCCTTCCCTTTAAGAGATATGGGTGGTTTCATTTAGTGTTTTCTTTAATAATGTGTGCGGAAAGTTATGCCAAATGTAACAGCAGTGCATCACGACATCAGTTATTGAATTCAAAAGACTGCTTGTAATGTGACATTCAATAGCTCGTTTAATTCAAACAGTCTTGGCTAAAATCTTTTCGCTTGAAAGCTACCGCACTTCTGTGTGCAGCAAGAGGTGGAAGTTATCCATAACCATATCTTGGCGGTAAGTTTTAAAAGGCGTGCTTGAAGCGGGCGGCTCTTAACATAATTAATTATCTTCACAACAGCATCATCCAGTGACAACTTTTAAATCTTGTGGCATCATTCTTGCTGCCAAGGGAATGCCGATGTATGACACAGTGGCTGCTGGTGGCGTTTTCTTCCAGTTGCTTCATCGTAGACACTGCTCCCTTCGTTTTTCTAACCATTGCGGCCGCTCCATCACTGCAAATATCCACACGCTTGCTCCATTCCAAACCATTTTCTTGTACAAATTTGTCGATAGCATTGGAAAATTTCGTCGCCAGGGTGTAAGTAAGCTTCAAGCACTTCGCTCATCAAAATTTATTTTTCTATTTGCATTCCGAATGGGTACCCTGAGATATGCAAACACAAAAGAACATACGCAAGTCCCGCTATGTCGGTACTTTCTTCAAACTGTAAACTAAAAAAATTCACAGGATTTCAATCTTCTTATAAGTTCGTTCTCGACTGTCTCTGAAATTGTGTTAATTCGCTTGCTTATAGTGTCATTTGATAACTGCATAGTATCAATCTTCTTGGCCATATCTGGACCTAAAATGCAACTAACAACATCCTTCAGGTAAGGTTTAATTAATGTCTCAGCAATAGTATGCTGTTTTCCAGTTTTTGCAATATGTAAACTGACAATAAATGAAGCTTCAGTTGCGTTTTCATTTTCATTTTTAGAAATTCTCTCCATCATAGATGAACCTGCCTGAAGAGATAAAACACGGTGTTTGAAGATTTCTTCACTTTTATGCACTAAATTGCATTCCAGATGTCTTTTTAATTTGGACGGGACTAAGCACCTATTAGGAACAACTTTATGACAGTTAACGCATTGCCCTTCGAGTTCCTGTTCGTTCCCAACCGGAACAAAGCCAAACAAAGTAAGGTAGCTAGGGTCACATTTTCTTATTTTTCCTCGAAGCTCCTTTGGGACGTCAGTTGCCTTTCCGCAAACTGAGGCAGAACAATATGATTAGGCTGCCAGGAGTCTGCTGGGATATTTCGTCACATTCGGCGATGCTGGTTGCTATTGAATCAGTCTTCTCAGAAGTTTCTACAAGTTCACCACCTTTTCGTTTCAAAGACCCAGTTTTTAGTCAATTGTCCAAAATTCTGCAACCAAAATAGTACTCAGATAAATAAAAACTCATTTACAGGTCCCTCCAACAGTATTATATATATATATATATATATATTATATATATTAAATATATATATTGATATATATATATATATATATATAAGTATATATAATATTATATAGTATATATATATTATATATATATATATACTACCTTCCTATATATAATAATATATATATATATATCATAATATTATATATACATATAAATATATATATATATATATATATATACAATATTATATTAGATATACTATATATTATATATATATATATATATATATATATATAATATATATATATATATATATATTTATATATATATACTATATTATTATTAAATATATATACTATATAGTATATAATACAGGACAATACTCTATTTCATGAATTATCTTAAAATACTAATTAATGCTACAGTACGGAATACATTGCGGAATCAAAGGAATTAATTAGGATTAATTATGTGTTGGCTATGGTTGTGAGTGTGTGTATTCGAGATTAGTGTAATACAAATTGCCTGTAAACTTTCTGATTGCGTAAGTATTGCAGAAAACTCCTACTCACGTGACAAATTTTTTGTGTCGTTCACGTGGCCGAACTAGAACTCGAACCCATGCTGAGAAGGGAATCCTGTTCTTAGGGTGAGCCAAAATAGCTCGCCTAACACACTGAGTCCAAACGTTTGAACATCACATATAATACTTTATCATGTATATATATTATATTGATATTATATTATAAGTATATACTTGATAAAAGGTTAGTATGGGTATAAATAAGTACTATACTAGATTATATCTAGGATAGATAGTATGATATCAATTCGGTATAAGTTAGTAATATACATAGTATATATATTAATGTATGTATATTTAATACATATATACTACTATATATAATATAAATATAGTGTGAATTTAATATAAGTAACTATTATAATATTATATATATATACTTTATACTATATACTTTTCTCCAAATACTATTAAACTCTTCCTTCTGCCTCCCGTGGCCCGGTCTTGACTCCTCCTTCGCAAGTGGCCACACATCAAACTAGAATACTCCGCCTCACGCAGTCGTTCTCTCCAAAGATCGCGCTATTAATTTGTGATGTCCCCGGATTGCTACTGAGGCGATTGGTGAGATGGAACACTCTAGATGAAAGTGAGACACAGTCTCTGGAGCCTGGACTGCATTTTGTACAGAGTAGTTGATAGTCGCTTTGGTTAAGCTAAACCTTATTTGTAAATCATTGCAGCGTTGGGGGATGGCCCGCATCATAGTTTCGGGGCCAAAAGATAATAGATAATTACTGTTACAGGGAAGAAGAGTCGAATCAGATGGCAATTTTCCTGATGGAATGGGTTGTATTTAGTATATTCGGTTTTGGTTGTCAGTTTCTTTAAATAATTTTCAGTCTATCGGTTGGGGTGCGGATAATTTTGTGTTCTTTAAGAGGCATTGCCTGCCAGATGGGGGCCGACTGTTGTTTAGGATCTGTTTGTATAATAAGGCTGGGAAGATGGAGGTTGTTTTGACCTGTGGTTAGTAGGTGTTTGGCAAAGTGCAACGTGTAGCTGGGTGTTACAGCGTTTGTGATTTATCACAAACATGTGTACTATAATTTCTAATGTTAATATATAGTAGGTATATTTTTTATTTCTCATGTGCGCGTTGTTGGTGGAGAAGATTGTATGTTTGTGCAACCTGTTATAATTTAAGTGCCTGTTTTTGTGCATTTGATGTTTATCAATGGTTTCATTAGTTGATAGTATTGTAATATATAGATATAGTATATGTATAAATATCATATATATGAAGTGATGATCTGTATTAGAGTAGTATATATTATTATACATGCTTACTCGTATATATATATTATACTAATTATTATATATATATAATAGATAATCTGCTTACTACTATTATTACTATATATATATATTATAATATTATATATAGATTTTTCTTTTCTTTTTTACACAATGTTCAGTTTTGAATGATCTTTTTTTGTTTTTTTTTTAATAGAACTAGCTACTATATGATTATCCAAACAATGAAATTTCAGTGGATAACAGAGACAATGAAACTTCATCAAAGTTCGATAAGGTATTTTTAAATAATTTTTTAAAATCGACATTACAATTTTTCTTAAATATTGTTTTAAAAATGAAATATTCTCTAAAAAGAGACAAAAGTTTGTACATTATAAAATGTTTCTTACTCTATTTCCCTTATAAATAAAGCATTATATAAAAGTATGTATAAACAATGTGAAATTGCATTGAATAAACAATAATAATTTTTTCCATAAATTAAAATATCTCAAAAAGTGAACACAGCAGAATAAAAGCAGCCAGTTACATGTTCTTGGAATGCGCGTATATTTGTTAGTACAAAGAATGTAAGAAAAAGAAAAAAAGTAAAATTATAAAAAAAATAAAAAAAAAAAATTAGGGCTCGAGCTGACGGGGGAACATGAGGGTTGGGGGATCTTGTTATTCACATATCCCGTAGGGGTAGGGGCGGGAGGACCTCTCCGCGACATCAACCCAAAATACACCAAAGGAGCGGGGGTCCGGAGACCCTCACCCGAAGAAAGATAGTACCTAACCCTGTTGTTGCCCCCGGAGGCCGAAGAGACCCGACCTCCTGCATCTTTTGCGTTTACCTCTTGGTATTCTTTAGGTTAAAAAAAAGAAAAAATTAAAGAAGTTACGGAGATACCGGAACGTATAAACTGGTCCTACCTGATTTTTAATCATGGTCCGTTGACATACTGGAAATTCGCAATTTGTTGGTAACTGATAGCAGCAATATATTACAAAAAAAAACATAAAAAATTCAAACTGACCATACTGTGTAAAACAAACAGGTCATATACTATATTATACTAATTATTAAGAGTATAATAACTATTACTATTAGTATATATAGCTATATATAGCTATATAAGTAATTAAATATCGTAAATTTATGTATATAGCTATATATACTTATTATACTAGTATACGTAGTTATCATATCTATATACTACCCCGTATATATTATATATATATATAAATTATATATTATATAATTATATATGTATGATATATAGTAAGTATATTACTGTAGTCGTAATTACGTCATTATAAAAATGTGCGTAATATGTATAATATGATATAATATACTGAATTAAAGGTAACAGTACTATATATATACCGGTATAATATATATATATGATTATAGTAAGTATTATACTATATATATATATATTATAGTATGTACTACCTATTGAAGGTGTGTGATTATAGTATATATATACAGCGTATTATGAATATATATATATTAGCAATATATATATATATATAATATATATATTCGGTATATAAACAGATGCATATAATAACTATATATATATAGTATGATATAATATATATGTATTAAATATAGTATATTATAATATAGTATATATATATCATAGTGTATATATACAGTGATAAGTATATATAATATATATAGCATAGCTTAAGGTAATAGTAATAATAATAATAAATAAATAATAATAATAATATAATATATATATACATAATATAGATGAATAATAATCATAAATAATATAAAATGATAATGAAATAATGAATAATATGATAATATTAAGAATTTTTGTGAAATTTTTTAGGAGTTACTAGATAGAATCACTTTATTGATATATTTATTTTTGATAGTTATAGATTTAGGTTAGTAATAAAACAAATTTATTTTGTTGAAATTTTTATTTACCATTTAAATAATATTTATTTTGTTTCATCAATGTTAAATTAGTTCTTGAATTCTTCTTGTCCATGAATTGCCTGAAGTGCCAGGCGAGATATAGATTAACCAGTTTCAGAAAGCGGTTTTTTCTACGTTTTATTCTAGAATAGTCTTAAGAAAAATCAATCATAGCGGTGATACCTTTAGAAATTAGGAAAAGGCATCGTAATCTCTATAATAATAATTAGATAATAATAATATTTAAATAATAGTTATAGGAAATAATTCGTGTAATAGCTGAATAAATTAATATAAATTATAAATTACTATTATTTCATAAAGATCTTGCATAAGACTAAATTATAATAATAAATAATAATAATAAATAATAATTCTCAAAAATACATATATAGATAAAAAAATCATATTCATGAATAAGTAATAATATGAATAATAATAGCATATGTATTATTATTTTGAAGAGTTTTTGTTATGATTAGTATTGTTATTATTATTATTTATATATTTATTATTTGATCATCAGTAGTAGTAGTGGTTAGTAGTAGTATAGTTAGTAGTAGTAGTAGTAGTAGGAGGGGAGGTGAGGGCATCAGGAGGTAAGCAGGAGGATGGGACAGTAGGTAGGGACGGAGAGGAAGGAGGAGGAGGAGGCAGAGAATTTTTAATTTTTTATATTATACTTGCATATGGCGACGCGACGCGGTTGTTGAAAATTTAGGACCAGAAAAAACCCGCAGCTGTGGTTATATCAAATTTCCAGTTTCCCGTCCATACACTAATATATATAAACAGTACGTATTACTAATATAACTATACTATACAGATATATATATTTATATAAGTATATACGTATATATACTATATATATGAGGTATAATTATACTATACTGATAATATTACTAATACTATATATATATTATATGATAATATATATATATTAGTAAATAAATAGCTGAGTATAATTCTATATATTAAATATACGCTTATTGTATTAATATATATAGTAAATTGTAGCTATATATATATATCAGTATAAATATATTATTAATATACTAATATATATATATAATATTATATAATATATATATAGAATACGTTAACTGAGTATATTATATTATAACTAGATCTGTATATATAAAGCCGGTTGAATGTGACAGTTGATACTGGGGAAACAAATCTGGGGGCAAATGTGAAGGAAGCGTAATTGTTAGTGAAATGCACAAGGAAGTATTGGATGTGCTGAAGGGCAGAGGACTAAAGAATTGTACACAAGTGAATGGTGGAAATGAGAGGTTATGCTTCTGCGTTTAATCAAGTTAAAAAAAGAAGCGTGTGTTGAATGTACTCTAAAAGCAAATGATGAACACTCAATAAAGACAGTTCTGGGAATTATATAAGGAGGGAGAAAGAAATACTAAAGAGAGTGTAGTAGCGTAGGAACAAATCAAGAGGTAAACGCTGAACAGTTTGCGAAGGAGGATGAATTGGGGACTTAACAAGGAATCAGAAGGTCTTCTCTGGAAGGAAGCGCCAAGTTAAGAATGAAGGATAGGGAATTCTGCCTTAAGATAATGAGTAGGGATGGTGCTTTTGTACTAATGAAATAGGGTGTGAGAGGATGGTGAAGAGAAACTTCGAAGAATATGCGAGATCGATGATCTCAGAGTGTCGTCCACCACTGTACACGAAGAGGTGATAATGAAGTGTGGGTTGATGGTATGTGCAGAAGGAATAGGTATGTTTCGGCGGATGAGGTTATTACGAAGTGAGGAGGCAATGGTAGAGTGAAAAAGTTGTAGAATGGTAAAAAATCTGCAGGTATACAGATGAAATTACTGGTGGGAGATGATCAAAGACGGAGGGGAAGATAGTGACCTGGCCTCTGAGAGCTTGGAAAAGCGAGCATCTGAAGTTCTTACTTGGTCCTTAGAGAACGCTTAAGATAGTGGATTGGAAGTTTGTGTAATAAGGAGCTTTATAGAAGGGATATACCGTTTCCCAAGGGATTGGACGGAGAGCCGGTAATAGAACCCTTTAAGGCTAAGGGAGATGTAAGGGGGAACTGTAAGGAATTAAAAGGAATAAGTATTGTTTGATGTTGTAAGGGAGGTATATGCTGGTATTTTGGCGAAAAGAAGTGCGTCGAGTGAATCTGAATATACTGTTGGTGAAGATACAAGGTGCGTTTGGAGGGGTAGAGTATGTGGTGGGATAAATGTTTTAACATTGAAACAAATTTTACCATTGAAGAAAATGAGGAGATAAGAAGAATATAATGTCATTTCGTAGGTTTTATGGACTTTTGCAACAGGCGATATGATTAAGTTAATAGGAAACCATTTTTCGGCAGGTGTTAGTGATATAATGGTGTTGGTGGTAGGCTTCTAATGGAGGTCAAAAGTATATGTATGACGATAGTGAAGCGTGTGTAAGAATAATGGTGTCAAATGGTGATTGGTTTAGGGATAATAGCGGAGTGAGACAGGGTTGTGTATGTCTCCGTTGGCTATTCAATTTATGTATATCTGCGGATGGAGGTTAATGAAAGATTCGAGGTTGGGGATGCAGGATGGTGTTAGAATGTGGAGAATGGAGATAGCTGGGAGGTGTACCTCTACTAATTACTATGCGGATGATTTGTCTGTGTGGCGAATCATAAAGAGGTTGAGAGGATTAGGTAGAGACGAGTTCTGCAGGAGTGTGTACAAAAGGAGAGGGCCGTTGAATATGCTAAAGTGGGATAAGAGTAACGGTTATAGGTTGTGGAGTGAGGACACTTCCTCAGTGGTGAAGTATGTTAGATGGTGAGCAGCTGGAACAAGTGTCAGAGTTTAAATATTTTAGGGTATATGTTGGAATGAGAAGTGGACGGTACGATGATGAGGAGTAGGAAAGGTTGTGGAGATGGCAGCAGTGCTGGTGCAATAATATCGTTGGTGAATGTAAAGGGTAGTCTTGAGTGTGCTAGGTTTTACATGAGGGTATGTTGTTAGCTGGTGTTATGTGTAATGTAAGTGGAGAACCTATGTCTGGAATAAGAACGTATAAATCTAATGTTCAATGTGTTCGATGGACAATCTTAGGGGTGGTGTGCTAGGTGTGAGACAATTGAGAAAATAAGGAATGAACGTATTAGAGGAGTTGTGTGGTGTGAACGAAAGGGTAAATGATAGACATAAATGCAAGATGATTGGATGGGTTTGGATATGGACAAAGTGAGAATGATAGTCGGTTTGGTTAAGCGAATGTATAGTGGCGAGTGTGTTGATAACCGACCGGGGAGACAGGAGAAAAAGTGGATTGAGTCAGTAAAGCGAATTGTTTGAAGGAGAGAAATCTGAGTTTGGTAGAGGAGAGAAGTAAGAGGTGTAT
>JABUQX010037778.1:0-20000 GCA_015478945.1 Trachelipus rathkii
AGAGATGGAGACTAAATTGCTTAATTATAGAAAACCCTCCTTACACTGTCACATTTCATAGCGAAAATTATATTCTAATTTAATAATTTGCACAATTCCGTCATGAACCATGATCTAGGTGCTATAAGAAGAAAAAAAATCATCAGTCTAGAAGGTACAATCACCACCAAAATATTTTGATTTTAATTCAAGAGTAGAAGAGCTGATTCATGCAAAAAATGTAATTTTCTTTCTCAGCCACAGAATCTGTGATTCAGTTATTAGTGTAACCTCTACGGACAGAATAGGAATTTTGTTTCCCTTGTTTCTGGTGTGAAAAACTATACTAGGATCCAATGATGAAAGCCATTGGACAGGCTTGTACTTTCGAGGATATATTTCTAAATATATTTCTGGTCCATTTGATTTGCAAGTCGGCATTCAAAGTTTGTATTACATTTAATGCAAAGCTTAGTTGTTGGTTGTAGAGATTTTTAACTGGACTTAAGAAATTTTCCATTAAATTAAGATATGAGACATTGTAGAATCTGTGGAACAGAAATAACCAGGTTCAGTTTGACGTCCAACACCTGGTATTTTTAAAGTTAAAGTTTTTTTTTTTTTTGCTTGACAGTCATTTTATAAAAAATATAAATACTTCAACTGCACAAATAAAATCCTTGTCAAACCTCAAAAAAAAAAACACTAAAAAGTATAATTCCTAGAAAGAAAAAGCTATAAACAGATTAAGTCATAAAGTTTAAAACACATCCATATACCAAACCAATACACAGTTCAACTCGGAGGATGAAACTTGGAACAACTTTTACGAACAGAATGGAAGAATAGAGGTAATAGTGAACTAAAAGAAGAAAGAAACAGGATAGAAGAGAGTTTATGGGAATGTCAATTCCTCGCCCATCTTTTCATTCACTTATCATATACATCTCTCTATCAAATTATACAGTAAGGAAAAAAAAAATATAATAAAAATATGCAACTTGGTCCATGGATATCTTCATATGTTTTGGAATTTTAAAATTCCTGAATTTTCTGACTTGTTTTGGAATTTCTGACTATTACAGCATATTTTAAAACGTTTTCCTGACTTTCCGAACAATTTTTTTTCCCTGACTTCCCTGACTTTCCAAAGTGTGAACCTGTAATATATATATATTATATAAGTATAATATATATATATATATTATTATTATATATATATATATATATATTATATAAAATAGTGAACTTAGGAAAAATAATCTAAAAAACAAAATAGTTGAATAGGAAAAAAAGGTTTTGGTACGTAGGTCCAATTTAGTTATGGCCGAATTGCAGATCGAAGGAAGGGCCGCACTATATATATGATATAATATATAATATATATATTATATATATATATAATATTATTATATATTATTATATATATATATATCATAATATAAATATTTATTCGCCTCCCGAAAGCAATCAATGCATCAATTTAATAATAATTAATAATAATAAAATAATTAATAAGTAATATAATACATATAATAGATAATAATAATTATTATTATTATTATGTATTTATTATTATTATATTATTATATTATTATTAGTTAATATATTATTTTATTATTATAATAATAATAATAATAATAATAATATAATATAATAATATAAAATATAATAGATAATAAAATAATAATGAATATAATAATAATTTAATAATATATTCTTATTATTATTATTATTATTTATTATTATTATTCATTATTAATATATTTTAATATTAATTATTAATTATTATTATTATTCTTATGATATTATTGTATATTTATTATAATATTGAAATTTTATTAATTTGTCAACAAGTTTACGTGTGCATACAATAGGCTACTCGTAATTTAAAGGTTGCCTATTAATGATCAAAAAGTTGTAAAATATATTATTATTATTATGTAGAGAATTATTAAATTTATTGTCATAATTCTTTTTTTCAATGTTTATTTAGCATATAAGATGGAAAATAAAAAGTTCATAATTTGAAATTAATTTCACAGTGTTTCACATTTCCATCGGGATGTGGCGCAGTCGCATTAGTCATATCTAAAATAGACTCTGGGAGTCGGGGTCTGGTTTGTTTTGTAAATGACTCTGGGCAAGTCGAGTCGGGAAGTCGAGTTTATTTTTTCTCGCTCCCCAACACTGAATATATATATATATAAATATATATATATATATATATATATATATTATATATATATATACTTATATTTATATATATATAATAATATATATATATAATATATATATATAAATTTATTTGATTATAATATAATTATATATTATATATAGGGTTTAAGCCTAATGTGATGTTAAAAAAAATTAATTGTGGAAATTTCTCAATGAGATCAAACCTAGGGGGGGGCATGGCCACTACCCGCCCCATAATGCGCCCATTAATATATATTATAATATACTATATAATATTATATATTATATAATATATATAACATATATATATATATATATATATATATATATATTGTAAGGATTTTAAATCCTTACCACCAATTCCCACTTAATATGTTGAAGTGGATTCAATATTTTTTTTTCTCCACACGAATTTAAATCATAGACAAGAAAATATTCCATCTAAGAGAGAATAAAGATAAATTCAACACTATATATATATGAACTGAATCTAGTAAGCAAAACGCATATTGGACATCGCATCTTGATCCCTACGGAAGGGTGATTATTGAGTTTGTTTTGTTCGGGCGGGCCGAAGTTTTATTTATAAAGTTAATTTAATGGGGATTATAAATAACTTAATAATGTAATAATAAAGTAAAAATAATTAATTTTTGTATTTGTACATATTTGAATTCGTTTGTTGTTTTTTTTGTTTAAAGATAGAATAGATTGTTTGAATTATTTTACATAGTGTAAAGAAGTAAAAATAAAGTCATTTTTTTATGAAGAGAAATTCAGATATAGTTGTATATAATTAGCGTAACCTAAATTATAGTTTTAATTTTTGATATCTGAATTAATTAATCAATTTAAATTAATATAATTGCTGGTGAGATGAAGGAGATTTCGTGACAACCTTAATTTGTTTTTGTCATTCTCAGGTCCTAGTCTTGGAACGTGTCCAGTGGTAACATCAGCGGTCCACCCTTGTGCAGGAAGACCATCTGCCTGAAGAAAAGGGAAACAGTGTGAACTTTCCCGCCAAGGGAGTTCTTGATTCGCCACCTGTTTCATCACTTGATTTCGACCAGGTCCTTTGCCGAAATGGCATCGTCACCTCCCAAGGTACTTCATCCATCTCCTTAGTTTTTATTTATATATACCCTGTAACTTAGATTGAGGGTTGTCGCTAAGACTAGGAAGTTTCTGTTAAAAATTAAAGTTTATATTGAGAGGATAGGCCTTCATCGTAACTTATAGGAGAAAAGATCAATTTGTAGGAAGACAAGGTAAAGCAGATGAAGATTGGTAAATGTGAAATCCATTTTATGCAGATATAATTTTTATAGAAGACGAAAGCAGACATCATTTTTATAAACGCCAAAAATAGAGATAATTTTTTTTATAGAAGCTAAAAGTTCATTTATGTAAATTTTTGTGCTAAAGTTTTGTCATAGATAAAAATTCAATTAATTAGAAAGATATATATATGTTTTTTTTCTCAAATTATAAAATTAGTTATAGATCTTTACCAATAAAGATCGTTTCTGGTGAAGGGAGAGCCATATCTTTCGCTTGCGGGAGAGTGGAAGACCTGTTGATTTAAAATTCTAGAAAAAGAAAAAGAAAACATTGTTTCAATACACACACACACACACTGGACTCCACTCCCTTGCAAAGTCGAATTGCTATTGTTGCCCCTTCTTCCAGAAGCTAGATAGGTGTAGTATACCGGGATATAGTATCAATTTTTATTATTTTTGTTTAATTAAACAAATTTTTGATACTCCTCTATTGCTTTTCTGTTCTTTCCTTAAAATTTTATCATTTTTTGTTTTTCTCTTTTTTTTTAGTAATTCATATGATATGCATAATGCATATATGATTATTAAATATGATTTTCATTTTTATTTAATTAATTAATCTGTATCTATGTGTACATCTATTTACTTACGGTAATCTTTTTATAAATATCTTGAGGTGTCCTTTTATTTTTTAATTATCAAGCTGCTAGAGGGTTTTATGTGAAGTCATTATGTGTGGTAAATTAAACATTGAGAACTAAGGGGGTAGAAATAGTGAGGTAACCTTCAATGCTGTGGCTGGCTGAATCATGAAAATATTGCAAAAGATATATGGAACATAATTTACTTGGAAGTTTAGAGCAAATTAATCCAGCTTAATAATTTTAATAGGTGACATTTAGAAGTAGCTGGTTTTTAAGTGGACGATTAAAATAGAAGAGAAAAAGTTAGATACTATCAAGAGCCATTCCTTGAAGCAAGCAACTGCTGAGAAATCGACACGCTTCCACCTAGACAGAGATTTATATTACCCCCACACCCAGAGAACGTAACTCCTCCTTCGAAGTACAAAATCAGACTCAGTGAGGAGACTTTCTCGAAGACAAGAGATTCATCTGGATTACAGGTGTGTACTTGCTTCCATTGTGGTGGGAATCAAAAACCTACCACATAAAGTGGTAGCAGAGCGTAGTTGTTCCTTTTAGGGAATACGACTGGCTCTGCAACTGAGTGTTGACAAAGTGTCACTCAGTCGCCACTGTTATTGGAATATCATCATGACCGATGGGATGAATGAATTGTTGGGAGACGGGAAGACCGAAGATGGGAAAACACCACCGACGGATTCCGTCCCACTTCCACCGAATCCAAATAATATGCAGTCCAGTGTTGTCAATTCAGAACCTGAAAATCAAAGAGCGACGCAAGGTCCGACGGTAGTTACCGTTGATGCTCAGTTTTTTCAATCAGTGTTGCAAAACAGAACACAAGCTCATGGATAAAAATGAACTGCCATGTTGATTACTCCGCAATGGAAGGTAGATAGGAAGCCTACAGAAAAATGATTCCCTTTGGGCAAATTTATAGATCGAGACATGGGAAATGGTCCAGTTTTCGACAGATTCGAGCAGTTTTGCGCTGTGCAATACCCCGGATCAACAGAGGGAATGGTGGCCTTATTGGGAAGCCATCTCCTGGGGTCTGCTTTAGAGGCTTACAATATAGTCGCTGCGACATCAGCCGAATACCCCTTCGTGAAGTCCCAACTTTTGCAGTGGTTCAGAGAACACTTGAAGAAGAAAGTAAATACAGAAACAGCTGAATTTACAAAAGCCGTAATGAAAGAAGAGGAAGATGTGCCCCTGTTTGCTTTAAGATTGTTGGGACTGGCGCAAAGAGCATTTCCAGGAAATGATGTAAAAAGAATGCCTATGGTGCGAGAAAAGTTCTTGGATAGTGTGCCGGAAGAGGTCAAGATTCGAGTAGAAACTGCATTAATGGGAGTAGAGGTAACCCAGGGTTCAGTAACCCCTTGGGAGCAGTTAGTAATAATGGTGAGACAAAATTATTTCCAATAAATAAGAAGTAAAGAAATCCAATAAATAAGACAGAGAAATTCCAAAAAATAAGATATACCATTCCCATGCAACATCAAATGGCATTACCCAGATATGATACCCAAGAGGGATTGTGTCGTTGCCGACAGAATGCAAACACAATCCCCAGCGTTCGAGTGTAACCTCTCAAGAAACATAATAATCGCTAATAATGCATACCAATTATTATCATTCAAGTAAATATAGACCATCCGAGATTATGATCATCAAATCAGATCCCAACAAAAGATTCGAAACGGGAACGGAAATTACCAACAAGAATAAAATGGTCTAATCATTCGGTTTGTAACATTGCAAGAAGAAGGGATAACAAGAGTGTTTTTGGACATAGGCAAATGTATGTATTGTGGTAGAACGAAGGGCATTCATAGAAGATTGCTAATGACAAAATCGGATGTCTAAAGTGTAAAGAAGTATCATTTAGTAGGGGAGTGTCATGGTAGAAGCAAACCTACGGCACAGATCGAAGGAAAAAGTTGCTTTTGTCAAAAAATAGAACTTAGGTAAAGGATTGTTCCACAAATGGTGAAAACGGGGGATTGGCAATGAAGATTCTTGCCAGAAGCGCAGAACAGCATGAAGTAATAGCGATATGAAAGGGGAGGAACTTGGGGAATTGAGGTCGAGGGAAGGATGAATCAGGAGATCGCAGGAGATTCCTCGCGAAATTTTTCAACAAACGACATGGTCCAGGTGCCCCCAATAACAATCTTTGAGAGTCCTCACGGGCAGGACCAGTTGACACAGGTGTCGTGTTGGTTGCAGTAAGTGATAAAGACATCCCACCTGATGATAATTATGACCAAGTTGGGAAAAACTCACCCGCCGTAACTCCGATCAATCTTGAGAAGAACAGAACCCAAGCAGTAAGTAGTAGAAAGAAACAGGAAGGAAACCAAAGAGGAAGATGAGAGCTCCGAGAACATCATTCTTCCATAACAGCTCTTAATTGGTCATTATTAGAGTCCCAACTACGAATATAATTTGCAAGTTACATAGTGGACAACCACCTCGATGCCTCTAACAGCGTTTGAATCGGGTGGCAGAGGTTGAGCCTTAATATCGGCTGCTGTTTCCATAGTTAGACATAAAAGAAAAGTCAATCTGCACAACCGCTTTTCTTTAGGTGTCACTGAATTGGAAGTGTCCGTTCACGTTTTAGGCGAATAATGATCGTATTACGTTTTACCACCAAGTTATGTTTCTGAAACGGGTTTCGCATTGTCGTAGTCCAGATCAACTGTCCGAATACGACTTGGTTTTAGGATATGACATCCTTAATCAGGAACATTGTTGCCCTGATTGCACATAAGAATTGGTAATTCCGACGTTGGGAATATGTGCAGAATAGCGGTGTATGAGACAGGCTTAACTAAAGAAGAAACATGTCCTGGTAGAATTGTGAGTATTATGCACGCTCGCGGTGTAGTGTGTAGAATTGAAAGAAAAGAGACAATTTCCTAAAAACAACCGTCTCTGGTGGAGGCTGGGGGATTTGCAAAAGATACAGATTTGAAATCTTAGTAATATTATTTCGGAGGATAAGCTTAGTAATATTGCAAAAAGGGGAGAAACAACAATATTTAAAGAATGACAATGTAGGACAATTGAGAAATTACTAAAAGTGGAGATCCACGTAATTGTCGAATTTAAATGAACAAATCTAATGATACTGCTATGGAATCCGAGAATTTAGTTAGCGCTTTTCGATTGAATGAGGCGGATTTAACGGCAGATCAAAGGAATCAGGTCATTGAATTATTGATGCGTTATCCCTCTGTCTCGTTTGGGAGATTCTGATGTGGGTGCACAAATGTCATTAAAGCATAGGATCGAAACTAATGACTGAAGATCTGTGCAAGCAGTCAAGATGCTACGGGCCCATGCTCGAGAAATCCGGGCAGTTGGGAAATTGAAGATGAGGAATCATCCAGAGGAGCAAGCTACGATAGCTCCAGCCCCTAGTGGTATCTAGAAAAGAAAGATGGTTAATAGATTGTTATTGACTACCGGGAATTGATAAAAATACAAAGGGAGATAGTTTTCTATCCCAAAACTGATTGATAATGTTATTATAGCCTTCAAGGCGGAAATACTTGTACAAATTTACAGGCGATTAAGATTATCAGGTGGAAATGGAGGAAACCAGCATTGAGAAAACAGCTTGCCTACTCGGTTTTGACTCATTGGAATTTTACGTTCGTTTGGACGGAGAAGGCCAGCCATCCAACGAGATGAAATGCTCTGGGTCGCAATATACCTGAAAAGTGGTATGTGTATCTGGATGAATGTCCTCCAATATCAGTGAAACGTTTGAAGAACATCTGGAAATTTTAGAAAAGGTATTGTCAGCATTTGAAGAAACGGGATTCAAAATAAAACCAGCAAAAACCTTCCTCTTAAGAAAGGAGGTCCAGTAGTTTGGGTCATAGAGTTGAACGGCATGATCCTTTAAAAATACAGAGCATAATTCAGGTGTCGTACATGAACCCAAAACCGTTGAGGAAAATAGCAATTTCTGGGCATGTGGAAACTTCTATAGCGTCACATGGCCTCATTGCTCGGAATAGCCAAAGACCATTTTCCGAATTATTGAGTAGCAGACTCTAAAGTGAGACCGAACCCATGTCAAGGGCGCTTTTGTGGCATTGAAGGAAGCTTTAACATCACCGCAGATCCTGTTCGTATCCAGATAGATCAGAAAAAGCAAACCCATTATGTTGTAACTGGCCCATCAAGATATCGGGGCGCGGAGCGTGTTCTTTCCCAATCAAACGGGAAGAAACGTCTAGTAGCTTTCATCTCCACAACATTTAACAAAGCTGAACAACGATATAGTACAACCGAAAAGGAAGTTGCTGCAATACATGGGCTGTGAACGGCGTTGAAGCTGTCTTTAATGGAATAAAGTAGTCATTTATACAGATCATCACCGCTCTTATATTGATAGTATGCCGTAGTAAATGCCGAGTAAAGCTTGCATCATCCTTGAATGAATCATGTATAAAGACTAGAGCTAAGTACATCGGGAAAGGAAAATAATAGTGGATGATGCTTTATCTCGTCTCCCGATCGGGAAGCTTGACGAACAAGAGATTTCCCCGTTGAACGCCTTCTGGGGATTTCTGAGGTTAAAATTCTGGAGGGTGATTCGCTCTTTTCAAGTTGCGCTTATGCTTTGATGTTCGATTGAAATCATCTGAAAATACCGACAGAGTGTTAAGAATGTTAGAAATAGGGGAGAGTATGGAATTCGCATTGGAAGAGATGCTAGCGCAAGTGACAAACAAATCAGCTACTCACGAACTAACCAGGTCAGATTCCTATAGACAAGGGCAGTTTTGGCATTTGCAAAAGGTTACATCGTGCAGGTGGGTGTATTATGGGGATAAAGCGTTGAGTTCGAAAGGATATCCGAGTAAGACCAATCCATCATTTTGATGTTGTGGGGGAGTTTACGATATTTTATTTTCGATTCCATGCAAAAGTATTTAGAAATTGATTTGCCAGAATATTTAGTGGACCCCAGATGGAGGAATCCGGAGTGGACATTACTTGTCGACTCAATGGAAGAAGAGAGCGTTTTCTGAAGCGTACCACTACAAGTCCCCAAAACACCGGTGGGGAGGTGGAAAAAGATTTCGGGATATCCTCGGATACATCAGATAGTGAATAGATCAAGATAATATAATAGATCTTGGAATTGACCATGAACGACATTGATAAAGTTGCAGAAATTAGACTACTATGAAGAGCTTAAAAGAGCCATAGACAAAACTTGCATTTTAACGGGCCATTGAAGCCTTTGCGCGGTCATAAGTATAATATATTGAGGAAACGGTTATACAAGGGATTATCTACGGAGAGTTTGATAAGTCACACAATTATTTTCTTTGACTAATAGCAATAAAAACACATGGATGCTCGCATATAGGAAACACAATTAACATTCTCTGCTTAATAAATTGAATATGGACCCACAATAGCAGCCTTTGCAATGATATCGCCACCACTGTTATAAGTGCAGATGTAAGAATCTCTAATATCCTATATAACGTCCGCAACATTAAAATAATTCATTCAGACCTTGATTGGTGCGCTGGATTGATACAATTCCCTTGCTCACGCAAGGAATAGATATGCCTTTGTGATGGGTAGATCAATTACACCAATGGCGTGGCTGCTGTCCGCTGCGGGAATAACAAAAGTATCAAGTAGTCCCCCCGCCAAACGCATCCAATCGGGAATATTGCGATTTTTTAACAAAGTAACCGGACGACTTCTAACAGACACGCAGAGAATTTATAGGCCTGAATTGAAGATTATTTTAAAACGACACAGATAAAACATGTACTGACTACCTCTTATAGACCATCTCCAATGGAGCTGCGAGGGTCAATCGCACAATTAGTCAGTACCTTAGAATGTCCATCAAAAAGTCAAATGGGGGATGAGAATTTCACAGGTTTATTGTTTAAATCAACACCACACATTCAGAAACTAATCGAACTCCCTGTGAAAATATCCTAAAGAGGGCGCATGAGCTACATACAGGACTTCCTTTGCCTGTTGAGGAAGAATGTTGGATAGAGAGTCATGGAAGATTTGTGTTCCTTATGAATTACGTCAGATGGTGGGATTAAAATTTATCTTCCCGAAACCTATCTAAAATAAATCACCCTAGAATATAGTGCCCTTATGAAGTGATAAGGTAAATGAACAACAAGTCACTAAACAATAAATCCGCCGGGACGGGAAGCAATACAAGCTACCATAAGCAATTAAGATTGAAAATGCCCCTGATTAATTGATGAAATAATCCGACATCCAATGATATGCGCTAATGAGATCGAGAACAGTGTTGTATTATTGAGAGAAGTTGAGGAAGTTTCCAATGATAATGAAGTGGAGGTACTAATGACGAGATGAATGATTTTGATTTTTATAGTAAATTTAAGACGGGTTGAATGATGACTCATTTGTAGGATTCACTATTGATGAAGAAATTAAATAAGCTAACATTAAAAACAATTTAAAGAACTTTTAAAAGAACAGGAAAAGATAAATTTAGGTTAGGAAAATGTTAAGAGTTGGAATAACCATTTTTGGGAAGAAAGAGAGAAAGACTTGCTAGTCCAGACGATCTTCGTGAAATGAAATATTTAGAATGCTGCATCAAAGATTTTCTAGATGATTTCCAGTTCCATGGGATGTTCCAGTTCTATTTGGGAGATTTGTGAGGGAATTTAACCCACTGAAACACCTTGAGGAACGATTCAAGGCGTTTTCAAACCCTAAGTGGGAATAATCGGCTAAATGAAGAAGCGAAATAAGAGGCATATTTGAATATGAGCAAATGAGAAGACAGCAAATTCTTCCTGATAGCTTGTCCTTTGAAGGATCGAAAGGACGAGAATAATTTATATTGGAAAGCTAACGGGCTTAAGTCCTAAGAGAAAGCAATACTGCGTCCTATACCGGTCGCCAGCCTTGTCAGAGCACTTCCATTGTTTTTCCTTCTGATAGAAAGAAGGCACGAATAAAAAGAATATAAAAATAAAGAAAAATAGCAAGAAAGAGCTAGAAAAATTTACAATATATCATATATAAAATTATGAAAGTTAATGAAAGGATTTAAATGTAAATGATTGTATTTTTTTGTTTTTCAGATTTGGTAGTTGGAGGGACATTCTGGTGGCGATTTTGGCGAGGCCTACCCCGGATTTATACCTGGGGCTGAAGTTGTTCTTCGAATCTACCGGGAAGGCTTGATTTTCTTTCAAGGATAATTAATTTTTGTATCAATACTCACTTATTGATCTTTACAATCATCCCTGAGGCTTATCGGAAAGTTTATTTGAGGAACCCAAATTCTCGTGAGGGACCTGGACGTTACTCGGTTACTGTAGCCAACTTTGATTACCAAAATGATAGGTTCGCACGGCGCTTTTCGCGTTTCGTACAGAAGTGCGAACGACTAAACCCTAATATGGGGGTGCTTTTAATGATTCCCCCATTCCTGGATCTGGTCGAATACAACCGGCAATTAGTCCAAAATTATCCCCAAAGTGTTCGGGACCAATACAATCGGGCTCCCGAATATGCGGATGGTATCTTAAATATGCAGGCCACACAAATGCATATGCATATTAGAAAATTGCGGACCTCGGATATCACCTGGCATCGGAAGGACTCGTACCCGGTTATGTACGCTGTCT
The DNA here is from genome assembly GCA_015478945.1 of Trachelipus rathkii. NCBI lineage: Eukaryota > Metazoa > Arthropoda > Malacostraca > Isopoda > Trachelipodidae > Trachelipus > Trachelipus rathkii. The sequence continues at coordinate 11,800 of JABUQX010037778.1, forward strand.
GGGATATGTATGGCATGAGAGACAAGAGTAAGCAATTTTGGGGAGGACAAATACACACACTAGGGGAGCGGAGTTTTCTAAGGGACGGATTACATCCGACCCGTGCGCTAAGCAGAAAATGAGATCGTCAGGGAGTTTCGGGGAGGGAATGAGGCTGGCCATGGTACCATCGGAGACATCAGAGACAGAAGAAGAGGTACAGCCCGTAGTCGCCGAGATTACCACACCAGAAGGAGAGAGTTTGGACAATGTACGGGTTCCACTAGAGGAAATGGTCATTGTCAGTGACGCTAGTGGAGAAGAAGGAGGGCGAAGCGTCATTCACAGGACATCACGGCCTGTAACACCACCAGCTACTACTCCCGTTGCAACTACTTCCACTGCTCAGTCCGATCCCGTTACCCCGGAGGCAGAGATGATAACATCCACGCCTCGTCCTCGACGCCATTCCCCAATAAGATTCGGGGACATTGATCCTCAGGTGTTGAGTGGAACAACCGATGTAATCGTGGAGCGGCGAAGTCGGTCCGAAGTTCGTAGGAGGGAACGAACCACTCCTTACCAGCGTCCCGTGAGTAACAGGCCTCCGCGGCCTGTGGTTGAAAATCAACAACGAGTGGTCCCAACGCCCAGATTACCAGGACCATCAGCTCCAACGCTAAGAACAACAGCTATTGGTGGAGTGGGAGATGTACAGGCCGAGTTGGTGCGAAGGGTGCAGGATTTTCTGGTGCATACCCAGGGATTTTTGTCTGTGTTTGAGCCAGCTTTGACCTTGACAGAATTGATGGGGCGTGTCCGTCAAATATTTGATACGTTTGACGAATAACGCCGAGTTTGCTCAGCAAAAAGAGAAAGTTTATTTTATTTATTGATTAGGAGAAAAGATATACCAAAGAAAAGTTAGATTTGTTTTTTTTGAATTTTGTTTCTTTTGAAGATTGATTTAAAAGTTTCATTAAAAAAAAAAATCTTTGAATTAATTAAGGAAAGAAAATGAAATAGTTTTTTTTTGAGAAAGGAAAGTATAATTTTTTTGATTGGTTCATGAAAAAGGGATATTTAAAAAAATAAATAATAACTAATAGTTTTTGGATTGAAAAGAAACAACGAACCCAGTTAAAGGACATAATGAGAAAAAATTGGGAAAGAATAAGGAAAAAATCAGCATCTATTGTAAGGATTTTAAATCCTTACCACCAATTCCCACTTAATATGTTGAAGTGGATTCAACATATTTTTGTTTCTCCCCATCCCACAGATTTAAAATCATACCACAGGAAAATTTCCATCTAAGAGAGAAGTAAAATAAATTCAACACCTTTAGTATATTGACACCTGAATCTAGTACGCATAAACGCATATTGGACATCGCATCTTGATCCCTACGGAAGGGTGATTATTGAGTTTGTTTTGTTCGGGCGGGCCGAAGTTTTATTTATAAAGTTAATTTAATGGGGATTATAAATAACTTAATAATGTAATAATAAAGTAAAAATAATTAATTTTTGTATTTGTACATATTTGAATTCGTTTGTTGTTTTTTTTGTTTAAAGATAGAATAGATTGTTTGAATTATTTTACATAGTGTAAAGAAGTAAAAATAAAGTCATTTTTTTATGAAGAGAAATTCAGATATAGTTGTATATAATTAGCGTAACCTAAATTATAGTTTTAATTTTTGATATCTGAATTAATTAATCAATTTAAATTAATATAATTGCTGGTGAGATGAAGGAGATTTCGTGACAACCTTAATTTGTTTTTGTCATTCTCAGGTCCTAGTCTTGGAACGTGTCCAGTGGTAACATCAGCGGTCCACCCTTGTGCAGGAAGACCATCTGCCTGAAGAAAAGGGAAACAGTGTGAACTTTCCCGCCAAGGGAGTTCTTGATTCGCCACCTGTCTCACCACCTGATTTCGACAAATTCCTTTGCCGAAATGGCATCATCACCTCCCAAGGTACTTCATCCATCTCCTTAGTTTTATTTCTATATACCCTGTAACTTAGATTGAGGGTTGTCGCTAAGACTAGGAAGTTTCAGTAAAAAAAAAATTAAAGTTTATATTGAGAGGATAGGCCTTCATCGTAATTTATAGGAGGAAAGATCAACTTGTAGGAAGACAATATAAAGCAGATAAATAATAGTGTAGATGTGAAATTCCTTTTATGCAGATATAATTTTTATAGAAGACGAAAGCCGACATCATTTTTATAAACGCCAAAAATAGAGATAATTTTTTTTATAGAAGCTAAAAGCAGTTCATTTAGGTAAATTTTTGTGCTAAAGTTTTGTCATAAATAAAAATTCAATTAAGTTAGAAAGATCTATATATAGGTGTGTTTCTTTTCTGAAATTATAAAATTAATCATAGTCTTTAAAAATATAAAGATCGTTTTTGGTGAAGGGAGAGCCGTATCTTTCGCTTGCGGGAGAGTGGAAGACCTATTGAGTTAAAATTCTAGAAAAGGAAAAAGAAAACATTGTTTCAACACACACACACACTGGACTCCACTCCCTTGCAAAGTCGAATTGCTATTGTTGCCCCTTCTTCCAGAAGCTAGATAGGTGTAGTATACCGGCATAATAGTACAATTTTTTATTATTTTTGTTTATATTGTAATATAGTATATTTTTTGATAACCTTTTTTTTCTTTTTTTTTCTTTTTCGTTAAATCTTCAATTATTTCTTGTTCATTCTTTTTTTTTCCTTATTGCCTATTTTAGATGTATGCATATATGCATATATATATTATATGTTTCATTTTTTATTTATTAATTAATGTGTTTAGTTTGGTGTACCTTTTTTTCGTAATCTTTTTAATAACAATGAGTGCTTTTTTTTTTTAATTATCAAGCTGCAGGGTGTTTATGTAAGTCTATGTGAATGGTTAAATATATAACATTGAGATAACATAGGGGAATAAAAGGTGAAGTACCTTCCCGCTCTCAAACGCTGTGGCTGCCGAAATTCTGAAATATTGCAAAGATATATGGAACATAATTTACTTGGAAGTTTAGAGCAAATTAATCCAGCTTAATAATTTTAATAGTGACATTTGACTAGATAGTGGTTTATTTAAGTTGGACGGAGTAAATATATAAGAACGCAGAAAGTTAGATACTTCAAGGCCATTCTTGAAGCAAGCAACCTGACCTGAGAATCGACACGCTTCCACCTAGACAGAGATTTTATAGTTTACCTGTTCCCGCCCATTACCCAGAGAACGCTAACTCATCACTTCGCAGAAGTACAAAATCAAGACTCAGTGGAGGAGACTTTCTCGAAGACAAGAGATTCATCTGGATTACAGGTGTGTACTTGCTTCCATTGTGGTGGGAATCAAAAACCTACCACAATGTATATATATGCTTATTTGTCTTTCCTTTTTACAGCAATCTCCAATGATGTAATGCACGGCGCATTTTTCTAAGTTAACATTTTTCTTTCATATGGTAAGAACTGCTGTCTTGGTAGGATTTAAACCAAATGTATTTTAATTTCAAATGGAGCAAATATTGTTTTTTATATTTATGCCTTTCAATGGATACGTGAGTAGAAACTCTTTATAATTAATTTTTATAGATTTCTTGTCATCTTGACTGTTCCAATGTGTATAATGCTGCAATTGGCATCTCCTACTTCTCCATAACAAGTCCTCAGCATCGACTGAGGTATGATTACATTAATTTCTTTAACCTTACATGACACATAATGCTATACATGAATATTAAAGTAAGCTTACATTGATATTTTAGTAATTGCCTTAAAATCTCTTTCAATTAGGAACAGGGTCAGGGGACCTAATTACCACCTTTACAAAAAAAAATCTCCAATTTAAACCGGGTCAGAGGACTCATTACAATCTTGTAATTCAAACCAGTTGTGGGACCTAATTCCCACATCTTCTCAATTTTGACAATTAAAAAGGGTCAGGAAACCCTCTCACTCATTGCATTTAAACCGGGTCAGGAGACCCTTACTAAACTCACATTTAATTAAGGGGGCAAATCCTTCCTTTAAGCTTCTCTTAAAACTTTTAATTAACCTTCAAAGGTCTGAATTAATTAAAATTAATAAAGGAGAACATTCCTTAATTAATTTCTTTATTTATTGTTAAAAATATGTATGTCAATGATTGCTATATAGTACATAGAAAAGATTGAAGCATGGACTTCTTTAAAAAGTAAACTAATAAAATTGTGAAAATTGTTAAAATTCTTAAAGTGACAGAGCCAAGACTCTGTTATATAGTGAAAATTATTAAATTAAAATTAACAATTTATCATATATACGTTTACAAACTAATTGAGTGTTTTAAAATTTAAACGCTATAGTTCCGTATAAACCCTCGTAATAAAGTAAAATTAAAACTGTTAAAATTCTTAAAGTGACAGAGCCGAGACTCTGTAAAGTGAAATTATTAAAAATTAAATATAAACATTTTCATTAACTTTCACAAACATTGAGTGTTTTAAATTTAAAAACAATTGTGGTACGATACCACTTACGAATTGAAAATAAACTTTAAAAGTCAAATTAAAATCACTATATTTAGGTTTAAGGTTTTTAAATTCTTGTAAATTTAATTATAATTATTTTTCTTATGTATATTTTACTGATGTACATTAGTCAAAAGTACCCAACGTACTTACTACTCTAAAGGAAAAATTATTATTCCCCAGTACTTTTTGTACCTTTCACCACTCCAAATAAAATAAATTCCCTAGTACTTTCTGTACCGCCCACTCAAAATTAAAAATAACAGCTTCTGTACATGAACTTAATCAAAATATTCCCCAAGCATGCACAGGTGATGATATTAAAAGTATATGTATATGGGTGCATATACTGGTGACTATCTTAAAAGTTATTGTCTATACCACTCAATTTATGTCTAAGATATCTAATTGCCTTAAAGCATTAAATAAACTTTCTACTCTAATTTTATATTATCCCCTTTTAAATTATCTTAAATTAAACTTTACAAAACTTGCAACTTTTAAAACAATACATTTATGGTAAAAATAAAAGGTAATTTAAGTTCTGCTTTATTGCTTTTGCTTGACTTGTTATGTGTTATCTGTGCATCCTCTAATCTCCCTTTTTATATTTTCCATATCCTGCAACTGTCACTTTGCATGAGTTTCATCACCTGCTTCTTCCAAGCTTATCAACCTCTCCATTTTATCAAACCTCCCAATCTCCACATTCCAAGCAACAGAAAGAGAGGAAGCATTCACGGGTCGGACGTGTGGCAACTTTATATTCTAGGACACGATGGTGTCCCTATGGCCTAGCCTAATCCCTTAAACAGTAAGTTTCTCAAACTCTTTCTCATCTCAACTTTCAAATCGTTTTAATATATATATATATATATATATATATATATATATATATATATATAATTTATATATTATATATATATATATATATGCATATATATATATTTATATATAACTATATATATATATTTTCAAATCGTTTTAATATATATATATATATATATATATGATTGGACAATTAATTGGTCATCAGCGAAATCGACATTTTTTCTCAGCATCATATTCATCGTTAATTTTTCAGCATTATTTTGGCTGATTATTTGAACAAATATTAAGAAATTTGGATAATATAAAACTCAAATAATATATAATAATTAATAATAATAATAATAATAATAATAATAATAAAAATTATATATATATATATATATTAATATATATAATATATATATATATATATATAAATATATATATATTATATATATATATATATAGTTATATATATATAGTATATATATATAGGGTTTGGAAAAAAAACGTTTTTTTTTTATTTGGTTCTGAAAAGCATAAAAAAAAAAGACGTTCTCATTTATTAGATTTATATAATACAAATGTCTTTTTGTTTGTGTTTTATTTTATTAAAATATACTCATTTTTATGTTATTTAATGAATGTATTAAAATTTACCAATATCCATTTCTAGGCCTTAAATATTGACTAAATATAAATAGGTTGTTTATTATCCGATTTTAACAGTGTATATATATTATATATATAATATATATTAATATATATCATATATATCTATATATATAAGTTATCCGTTATAATACATTACTATAGTATATGACTAATAAGGTATCAAAAAGGATGGTATATTACCAGGTAGGTGGTATTTGGGGTGTCGGGAAAATGAACGAAATGGTAGGGTCCCCGTTAAAGGTGATTGATTTCTGTGAGGAGAGAGGGTATGTGTGTAAGTAATACTTTCTTTAAACACCACAGAGTATCCGATAAAGTACTACACTCGAGTTGGTGTAAGGTAAGAGATGGTTCGAAGTGAAAATTATGATTGAATTTGTGTTGGTGAAGAGGTAAGTAGAGATGTCTAGTATATTGGATGTTAAATCAGTGAGGGTGTTTGGAATGAGATTATCGGATATTATGTTGTTCTATGTAAACTTAAGTTAGTGGGGACTTGGAGGAGAGGAAGCTGATATGGAAGGAAACTAGAGGGTAGATCTAAATTAAGAGTGAGAAGTTACGTGAACAAGGTAATAAGGATCAGTATGTAAGAACGCTCGGCAAGTAAATCAGTTGAATGTGAACAAGCTGAACCTAAATAAATCTGGAAGCAATTGTTACCAGTGCAAGAGAAGTATATGGGTGTGCTAAGTAGGAAGTACGAATGCTAACAGTGAGTGGTGGAAATGAAGAGGTGGATGCACGCGGTTAAAAAGTATAGAAAAAAAAAGCGGTGGTTGAAATGTATTAAAAGCAAAGATGAAGTTTCAAAAGAAGATGCTTGGAATTATATAAGGAAGGAAAAAAGAAATGCTAAAAGATGCATACGGAAGAGAAAAGAAGAGGTAATGAACAGTTTGGGAAAGGAAGGATGAATGGGGACATACAAGGGAATAGGGGAGCTGCTTTCTGGAAGGAAGCTCCGAAAGGTTAAAAATTTAGAATAGGGAAACCTGCTGCAGAATAATGAAAAGGGATGGTGTTTTTTTGTAACTGATGAGAATGGAGGCGAGGGGAGTGTGGAAGAACACTTCGAAAATGTCCTGGTATAATATTGGCAGTAATGAGAGGTGATAGTGGACTGTGTGTGTGGGTTGGATTGTGCAAGAAGGGAATAGGTATTTTTGGGATGAGGTTATTAGGCAAAGAAGAGGAAAATGGGTAAGTGAGATAGTTGAGAATGGTAAAATCTTGGCAGGTAAGACTGAAATTATGGTGAAATCGATCAAGAACGGAGGCAAGTTTTTGATTGATTGGATCTTGAAGTTGTGTAATCAAGCGTTTATGGGAGGGTATAGTTCGAGGGATTGAAGGAGAGCCAGTAATAGTACCCTTATATAAGGGTAAGGGAGATAAGGGAAACTGTAGAAATTAATTAGGGGAATTAGTTTATTGAGTGTTATAGGGAAGATATTGTTGGTATTTGGGTCGAAAGAGTTGCCCCGAGTGACTGAAGGACTAATTTGGTGAAGACAAGGTGCGTTTAGGAGTAGTAGAGGGATGTGTGGATCAAATCTTCATTGAAACAAATGATTGAGAAAATGAGGGGAGAAGAAGAATAAATTGGGTATTTAAGTTTTATGGATGTGTGCAACAGGGATATTGATAGGGTTAATAGGGGAAGCTCTATGAACAGGTTGTTTAGTGATATATGTGGTTGGTGGTAGGCTTCTGAATGGAATCAAAAAAAGAATGTATGACGATAGTGAGGCGGTGTAAGAATACAATGGGTGTCAAAGAGATGGTTTAGTATTAATAGGCGGAGTGAGGCGGGTTGTTGTTTATGTCTCCTTGTTATTCAATTTGTTTATGGATGGGGTTATGAAAGAATTGAAGTTGGGGCGTGACAGGAAATGTTGTTAAAATGATGGAGAATGGAGATGAGTTGGAGGGTGCCCTACTATTATATGCGGATATTTTGGTTTGTGTGGTGAATCCTGAGAAAGTTTTAGAGGATTGGTAGAGATATTTGGGCAGGTGTGTAAAAGGAGGGGTTTGAAAGTAAACGTAGATAGATGAAAGGTTATGGTTGTGAGTGAGGACAGTCCTCAGTGTGAAGTGTTAGATGGTGGCAGCTGGAGCAAGTGTCTGGTTTAAATATTTAGGTATTTGTTGAATGGCAGGAAAGGTGGCTGGTGCAATAAATCGTTGTGAATGTATTGGGACTAG
>JABUQX010037779.1:0-35000 GCA_015478945.1 Trachelipus rathkii
TAGGAAAAATGATAAGTAACGAATTTTTATATTATATATTAATAACTTATATATATAATTATATAATAATATATATAATTATTTTATAATATAATAAATATATTATATAATTAATATACTATAAATATATAATATCATATAATATATATAGTATATATTATATACTATATATTATACATTGATTATAATGTAATATATATTATTAATATAATATAATATAATATAATATTATTATATATATATTAAAATCTATAAATATAATTATTATTATATATTATATAAAATAAATAATTATATACCATATAAATAAATAACTATATATATATTATTAATATCTATATACGACGTCGTATTTTAAACTAAAATTGTGGTTTCATAAAGCCGAAAGCTTCTGGGATGACCTGGCAATGGCTCAATGTGTAACAAAGACATGCAACTCAAGCCAAGTCACTTGACCATGACACTTCATAATAAATTCTATGCCTTCACTTATATTTGCATACCTTCTACCATATTATAATTATATATATATATATATATATTATATATATTATATATATAATATAATTATATATATATATATATATATATATTATTATATCAATATATATATATATATTAGTTTGGCATTGCCCTACTTACATAAGGGTGATAATTCATTATATTAGGGCATATGTTCGTCCGCTTTTTTCTAATACATCTAGGTAAAGGCCTTAGCTTGACCTTCATAATTCATTAAGGGTAGGCGCTAGATGGGCTTCTTAATCCATTATGGTAGGGCCTAGATGGGATTCTTTCTAAATCCTTTAGGTTGGCTAGTGGGGGATTTTCTAATCCATTCGGTTAGGTCCTACTTTGGGGGCTTTTAGGTTTAGGTTAGGATTATAAAGTATATAATATTTTATATATATATTATATAAAATAATATATATATATAATATATATATAATATACCAATATATAATTATAAAATATATAATAATAATTAGAACTATAAGTTTAGTTTAGCTAGTAAGCGCGACTAATAGTAACCAACGTAGTATATATAGATACTACTATCTAGTAAAAATATATTACACATAAACTACGAAATCATTCTCGGGACTTTATTGTACTGTTAGATACACACTTAGTATCTATTAATAATATATTGTAACATTATTACCCTTATCTTTGGATATGCTTGTATTATATACATTGTATTTAATACATCGATATGTGGGCGTATCTACTAGCGCGTAATAGCTTTCATATTTAATTTAGAAAATTCCATACTCTACCATATTATAAATGTGATATATACCTATTATGTATAGTACATGTCATCGCTAGTAATATATCTATATACCATTATACTTTAATAAAACACAAAAGATATTCAATATATACTAATTATTATCTTAGGCACATAAAATTAAATTTTTTCCTACCACTTACTCACCCCCCCCCTTTAATCACTCAAGTTTTTATTTTTTTATTTTATCCCCCTTTGTTTTACTTTTTAACAAATATAATAAACGCATCTAAAATCTAGTATTAAATTGAGCCAAAATGTTAAACCCTCTCAACTATTGTCAATAAGAACGGGATGAACTAAATCACAGCTATCTATGCAGCCACTCCTCTTCGAAGAATGCTTTTTCCTAAAAATTATATTGAAAAGTACACATTAGTAAAACCAATTTTGAGAATCATACAAGTATATAAATGTGTATTTATCTAAAAGTGTATAGTATACCTAACTTAAAATTGATAAGTTAATAAAATATACATTTAATTTCATAAAATAAATAATAACTGATGCAGTACCAATATTTATCAAATTGGCTTCGTTGATTTTCGAACGATTTTAATTTATTTTCATATTTAGAATTTTTTTCTTCAAAAGCATAAAATTTTCAATTAACTTTTCTTTCATACTCCCCTTCCTAAAGTAAACTTATTTCTATATGTATGTACCTTTATATTCTAAAAATTACATCATTTGTTTTCTGTCTTTAATCTCTATTTCTAAATACTATTCAATATATATGATCTATATAAGTTACTTATTAGTTTTCTATATATTATCAAATCTATTATATTCTATTAGTTTCTATATAATGTTCTATTAACTATAATTTATATCTATATTAGGTTAATTAAAGTGTATAATAACACTATACTTTTTTATTTAATATCATTTATAGAATAATTTGGTAGAGGAGATAAATCTAATGTAATATATCTCTATAATACTATTACTATATATATCTTCTATTATAAAAACTATTATATATTTTTAAATTTACTCTATATTCTCATGTATTTCTATTAAATTCTAATATTTTTTTATCTATATCCTTCTATTAGTTCTATATTTACACCTCTTAGTTATTCTTTTAATTTCTATCTTATTATTTCACTTCGAGTTATCTTCTATAAATTTCATATTAAATCCTAATATTTCTAATAGTCTGTCTAATATTTTACTATTGTTTCTTAATTTTACTTCTATTCCGATATTTCTGTCTTTCAATTTAATTAACATATTTTTTACTCGTATGATTTCATATTAGTTACTAATATATTCTCTAATTGATCCTTCTATTAAAATTTTCTTAATTATTTTATTCTCTGTCACTCCAAATGTATATTGTCTAAGGATACCTAAGGTATATTCTTATAAATTTTGCAAGAATAAATTATAAATAATCAACAGTATAATAAACGGGAAGTAAAATCCTTAAGATTATAATGAGTAAACAAAGGAAGAGTATCCTATAAGCGTCGCAATAACCAACATCATTCATATTCTATATATATAATATTCTAATATTCCCAATAAATAGTTTAACTTCATAAAGGAGCGTCCACTTCTTCACCTCACTAAATATTTTATCTTTATATTCGTCTGGGGCAATATATATATATTCGTGAATATACAATACAACTCAACCTTAATAAATCTTACCGCAGACATTAGCTATTATCACATAGCACATGTGCATTTCAAAACTCACTATGAATAATATATTATATTAAATGAGAAAATTAGAAAAATGATAAATCTAGACCTTTTATATAGTTGTAAAAATTTTTGAGAAAAATGAAAATAAATTTTGAAAAAATCAATAAAGTTCTTCAAAGAATGAATATTAATTTTCAAATAAAATATTATTATGAGTCAAAACGGATAAATTTTGAGTTAAATTTTAATTCAAATGAATATTAATAGAAAATCAAAAATATTCTCTCGTAAATCTCTTTTACTCACCTTCTTTAGACTTATGTCCTTCTTTTTCAATTATTAATCTGTTAAAAATTATCTCATAAAATGTAGTTACATTGAGGAGACATATAAATAAATATTTTCTAGCTTTCAAGATTTTCAAAAATAATAAAATTATATGAGCTGGAATCAAAATTTTCTATGATGATGAAAATATATTTATTGAAATGAAATATTGAGGAAATAATACACATAAATTACCGTTTAATTTGACAAATGAAGGATTATTTAGAGGAATCAATATCAGACAAATAAATTATTCAATAAGAACAACTTATAACAATATGATACACAGACTGGTTTAAATCAGAAGTACATACAGAAATAATGAAAAATAAAAAAGATCTATAATGCTGCAAAATATCCTTACTCCTCCACCCCCTCTCCATACCAGCCCATCACTGCGTCGACAAGGTCCAAATGAGTATACTATGCGTAACAGTGCTAGTATACATCCCACTATTTTCAGTTGCAATCTAATCATACTCCAACGTTCACACATAATAAGAACATACATACGGGTTGCACTGCAAAACCTCGATTAATACATATACAGAATTACAATTTTATTATTCGTCCATGTGCGATTATACTATAGTATAGTTTTTCATCTGTACATCTCTGCACAGATAACCTCATTAGGCTGCATTCTTGCCACACGATCAGAATTAAGCAACCACCATGTCACTCAGTTACTATTGAGTATGAATATAAAAGCTCCGAGTCATACTTCACGACCGCTGCCAAACCTACAAGTATTGACACGAGTAGAAGTTTAACTACTTTCTCGATTCTGGATGATATCATGAAGATGAAGAGTAAGAAAATATATATCTGCCCTTAAAAAATAATAAGTAATAATAATAATTAAATTCAATAAAATAATATATAATATATCAATATATATAATTAATAATCTAAATATAATATATAAAATTAATTAATAATAAATTAATAATAATAATTAATACATAATTACAATATATAATTAATAACATATTAATATAATACTAATGAATAATAATAATAATAATTTTATAATAATAATAAAAAATATAATACTAATATATATATATATGATATAAATAATATATATATAAATAATAATAATAAGAAATAATAATAATAAAAATAATAATGAGTTATTACTCACGACACTTATTATATTCTATAATAAACATTCAATTATTTATTATTTTAATTTCTAAACTTTTGTTGCTTTGAAAATGAATTATCTTGTAAATACTATCATTATATCTCTTCTTAAAGTATGTCTGTCTGTCTCCTCTCTCTCTCTCAATCTCTCTCTTCTCTCTCATCTCTCTCTCGTCTCTCTCTCCTCGTTCTCTTCGTCTCGTTCTCCTCGCTCTCTCTCTGCTCTCTCTCCGTGTCTTCTATCTCTTCGTCTCTCTCTCCTCCCCTCTTCTCCTCTTCTCTTTTAGATGGAGTGCCAATTGATTCCCTGACCTTTTCCAATCTATTGGCATATCATCGCTTCTTTTTCTACTATATTTTTTTAGAATATATTTTCCACATCTCACATCTAGGATTGGGAAGAGTTATTCCAAATAATTTTGGACCTAGATAAAATAAAAATAATTCTCTCTCTCCTTCTCTCCTCTCATTCATTCTCTCCATCTCTCTTCTCTCTCTCTCCCTCCTCCCCCCCTCTCTCTTCTCATCTCTCTCTCTCTCTTATTGTATATAGTATATACTCTTATATATATATTATCATCTTATTATATATATAATATAATCAATATATATATCTATATATAACTAAATATATATTATACTATATAACTATAGTTTACTAGTATATACTATAATATAATTATATACGCTATTTATATTTATATAATATATATATATTTCCTCTACTGTGGCTGAATCTGTAGAGCGAGAAATCGTTACTATATAACTAATAATCTCATTAATAATTATAATACTATTCATATCTCTTACTATCTCATACGCCATTGATATGCTAACCTTATCAGCGAGTACCAGACTACATCTATCATATCACATCATCTTATGTAAAGCGATCATCTGAAAAATTCTGGAACATATTCCTTTATTTTTTTGTGGTTCCAAACATATAAATGCTGCTATTCCCTCCTAAAATTACCCAGTGGTAATAAAAGGTATTTTAATATTGTTAGAAAGGTTTGTGTGGAATATATGGTTGTATCTAATGAATCTTGTAAGTAAGCCTGTTATACACTCCTACAAGCCCCAACATTTCTTACTGGATCTTCTAAGGTGAGTATCAAAATTTTGAAAGACAATTGAAAAATTCTAGTTTGATTATATATTGGCTTACAGTTCAAAAACATAATAATTAGAGATTTTCTCTTCAACACATAACTAATTTATGTTCCGTAGAAAAGTGTATATTTTTGAATAATGTTTGTATAGATTATAACATGGCAAATGAATAGAAATAGATAAAATAAAATAAAGATAGAGAGTATATACACAGTACCACTGACCTAGGAAAGTAGCTGTGCCTTAATCATACTTTCTCGTATGTAACTACGGGTAGGTATTATCCTAAATTCAATTCATTGCGAGCGATTCCATTAAAAATTTATTGAAACAATTAATATAATTTTTGTGCATTGGGTGTTGTACATAATTAAATCGAGAATCCTCCCGAAACACATACCAATCGTAACGATAAAATGTGACTAATACTATCTAAAATGGAATAGTTTGTGATAGAAGAGAGTGAAGTAATCTACTTTTGCGAGATTTGAGTAAATAGCCTGTTCCACATACCATCTTTGGAAAAAAACTCAGGACTACCACTGCTAATTATTATTCTATCAAAATCTCTTTCTCGGTAAGAAAAAATTAGAAAAATTTTATTTTAAGAACTCTTTGTTAAGTTCCATAAACAATAATTAAAATTGAATGCTATATCATAATACTGAAATAAAGTACGTAGAAAAAATAAAATTTTTAATTACATTTAGAACAACATATTTATAGAATTTAATAAAGACAAAACAAGTTATTCCCGAGATAGTAAAAATATCCAGTATAAAGAAATAATACCTTTGAGATGAAGAATACAAGGTCTAATTAATTATATAGTATCAAAAATATATATAATTAAGAGGAAATTATGGAATTTTTGAATATTTTGAGAATAAAGTTCAAAAACAGCTAACATATAGAGATCGCTGGCCACGAACATTTTTTTTGCTCGCTCAAGAATAAATAGAGTTGGTAAAGAGATAGGTAATTAAAAATATCAACCTATATGTACCGATATGGTTATGATGATGAGAAAATACAAATGTTTCGTATGCTATCCCCAAATTCTATAATAAATTAAATGCTTATTATATCCTTTAATGGAAGTTAAAATCTAGTTACCTATATTATATATATATTATTATTCATTTTATGATTCCTAAAGATATTATATTATAATATTATTAAAAATTTATTTAGATTTTTGTAGGTATTTAATTAATATTATCATAATAAATTATTATTGATTATTAATTTCTTACTATCTATTATTATTATTATTATTAATTCCCCAATATAATAAAGCGATGTATGTTCAGAAAAATGTTGATATTATTATATAATTCATTTAGAGAAAAGGTTATCTTGATTTTATTGAATAGTTCTATGTGATTATTATTATTATAAATCTGAATATTGTTATCAAAATTGAAATATCGATAATCCTTTGAGTGAATGATAAATTGAGTATTATTCTTATTATATTTATTTTGTACTTAAACAATTTTTGAATAGATTTATTTACATGGAAAAAATTTCTGTAAGTTCTCAAAACGTAGTAGAGTTAAGGCTGCCTGAAATACAAGTCGTAGACAATGATTTTGATAATTTTAAGAAGGTTTTGAGAGAGAGTAGGAATAATGAATGGTGTAGGTTGTGCCGAGATTTAATAGCTTATATACTATTTGAGTAAGTGGTTATTATAATATTTGACGATATATGCTAGTACAAATTCTTTCAAAAATATTACTTTTGAGATATGTATGAGAGTGCTCAAATAAGACAAATTCGGTACACCATTATTCACCTCCTAAATATTAACAATCGTAAGAAAAAGTAAATTATTTAAGAATTATTTTATAGAAAGATATATTTATGTTGTGAGGATACCTAAATGGGTGTTAACAGAGATTTGATAATATGCACTGTTATTCCCTTTGACGTGGATAATAAACAAGCTCTTACAATTTTATTTTGTCCAAAATTTTATAGATGCCAATTATTATACATTTACCACGAAAATATTTTGACGAATTTTTGTATGTAATCAAAACGCAATTTCGTATAATGGCATTCACCTCCTGAAATACTATAGTCGATAGATAAAAAAAATAATTAATAAGTGGGGGGAAACTAAAAAAAAAAAATTTTGATAATTCTATAAAGTTTTGTGTGAGGAATACTATGGTGTAATTCAGATTTGTAATAGCTTATATAACTTTTGGAGTAACAGGTTCTTTATTTATTTTTGTCAATATATGAAAATTGTTATAAATATTTCTAGAGTAATAATATAGTAAGTTAAACAATAATAATGCTATTCTCCTAAAATACAGACTGAAAAGTAATTTTAAAATTTATAAAACTGTTTGGTATTGCATGGCATTGATTTAGTTATTAATAGGGTCACCTGTTAAGAGGGATTAAACATAAATCAAAAAGGATTCATAATTTTCAGAAGGATTTTTTTACTACATCCTTCAATAATTTGAAACTTTAATTATTATTTGAATAATTATGATTTAGTCATTTTATTCATGCATAATATAAATTGTTAATCCTACCTTTGATTATTATATTCATTGGCAAGATATAAATGTTAATTATTATTGAGTATTTATATAACTTTTTATTCTTTTTTACTTGATTTTCAAAGCTTTAATAAATAATGTTATACTGGAATTTAATTTAAATTAGTATTAAAATTATTATATTTATTCAAAGTTAGTATACATTCTTTAATAATTTTCTCAAAAACGTTTTGAAAATTATGAATAAATTTTTTTGAATATTTAATGTTATTTCATTACATTTTAAATTGAACTATGAGAAATCTCATAATTAAAATCATATATTAGTTGATCTATAAAAATGTATTTTAAATATTTTTTATAATGAAATAAGGTTTTTACATTTGATAGAATAATGTGTTTATAGTACAAGTTTATATATCACATAAACTTTAATTGTTGAAAATACACACATAGGTTCTTACTTCTATTAATCCACAAATTTGAATTGAGAGTTACATTTGAGCAAACATATACCAATGCTTATTCTTAGTTCGTTCGAACATTTGAGAGTAAAATCACAAGCTACTTTATAATAATAGATTATTGAATATGTATAATTATTTGTTTATAGAAATTATTTGGATAAGTTTTTTGATTTGTGCTGCTATCAGCAAACCATATAAATAAAATATTCTATCATTTATAGCAGTTTAAAAATACCCTAAAAGTTATTACTTTATATATATGTATAGAAAGAGATTATTTAAATAAAAGTAACTTAATAAAATATTGTAGTTGTAAAGTTTTTGAATATATAACGTATAAATTTTACTAAATTCACATTTTTTACCACTATGGGTGATACAAAAATTTTCAAGAATTTTAATTTTAAGTTTTTCAAACTAAATTTAAGATAGTTAAGAGAGTTCAATATACACATGAATATGGCTTATTCCCACGCCTTAACACTAGCAGGTCCGTAGACGTCATAAAATATCTTAACAGTAAAAAGGGTTTTTGTGTGAGTCGAGGAATACATGGTGTATTCGGATATTATAATGCTTATATTACCTATTGGAAGTACACAGGATATCTTAACGTATGCTCGAGCAGCGATTGAAAAATTTAAAATTTCTATGGTTATGATGAAAAAGATTTATTTTCCATTCAAAGACTGCCATTATTTTGAAGGTCATAAATGTGAACCCAAGATTCATTATCAATTATGACCAATTATTAATTATATTTAAGAATATTTATATGGTTATAGAGAAATACTATTGTCTGCAATTCATGTTTGATAGACTTTGAAGATAAGAGTTTTTAGAATAGAGGTAAAAAACTAAAAATTAATATTAGAATTATTATGAGATTTGATTGCTGGAATTAAGTGAAGAATTGGACAATATCTCCAAATTTATGTCTAGTTCCAATACTAAAATTAAAATGATATATAAAAATTTTATATATATATATATTTTAGGAGTGGTAGAGGAATCTAGGTCTTTCAGTATATATAAATATATGACTTTATATAATATTTATCTTTGGAGAGTAACATTTGAATTATATTATTTTGGACAAAGTTGCATAAAAACTAGTATAACGATTTTGAATATTGTGTTGGATTCAAAATTTAAATTAGATAATCCTCCAAAATAAAGTGTTTAGAGTAAAAATTCCTTAGTAAATTTTGTATCTTAAGATATTGAATTTGTTGTTTAGATAAATATCTGTATGTTATTCTGATTTAATAGTCTGTGATACTCGCTCTCTTTTATAGAGTAACGTTCTAAATTATTTTGTCAAAATATCTTGTTATATTGGAAATTTTTCGAGTGTGATTCAAACAGAATAAATGGCTCCTCCTGGACATCATAACACAAGTCGAAACTAAAGGTAATTTATTATTATTTTGTATAAGAAAGGCTGAAATAATGGTGAGAAACCTATATGTAGGTCCCTTCGAAGGTGTAGAGTAGCGTGTATGACTGGGGGGAAGTGAACAGAGTTCGAAGTTAGGGATACTACAAGAGATGTTGCCAGGAACTCGAAAATTAGTTTAGAGTTTCCTTGAAGAGAGTACAGCTCAATTAACGGAATAGAATGGCCTAACGATTTCCCGTGGTCCGAAGTGAGCAAGAAGACGTAAAGAAGAAAATGAAAATGTATTAATATAAAGATGCTAGTAAGACGGTTGAATATTTTTATGTAGGACTATGTGTCACTTCTAGGGAGTGGAGAGGCTTAATGTGATGACTGAAATGGAAGTCCCAGTACTAAAGAATATATCCAATTGAGGTAATAGAGACACATATGGCGGCGCACGATATTCTGTTTATATATATATATAAGAGTAATGTCACAACAATATACCAAGAGCTAATAAATCTACCTCACATTTCTAAGTCGTCGCTAGGAGTTTAAATATTTAGATGGATATGTACGATATACTTATCTTCCCAAGATAAACGAATGAATATTTAAGCTTAAATTAGACTTGTTAGAGCGTGCGGATGATAACAGTAATCAATTAATTACTTATGCTGGGTCCAGAGGAGAGAGGTACTGAATTTTTGTGGTCGAAAGAGAACTAACAAAAATAAAAGAGATCATATAACTGACATACGTCTCGAAACAACAGTAAGATATTATTCAATTTTAGACAGGTTTTGTGTACAGGAAAATAATGGTGTTTCCGGTATTATAAAAATCGTTATATACCTTTTGAGTAAAGTTGGTCTTAAATTAAATTTTGTTAAAATTTTGCAATTAGAATAAATTTTTTTGGATTTTTGTGGGCAACATAAATGAACGCATTTAAATAAAACATTCATATGAACTAAGAGGTTCGATTATTTAATGATCTGATAATTATGTATAAAATATTTGAGTTATGTGAAGTTAAAAAATATATTTAGATAATATATCCATTATTATAATAAATAAGCTATAATTATAATTTTTATGCGGAGTAACAGGTTCTTAATAATTTTTGTCAAAAGTTTTGAAAATTTGAAAAGTTTGGTTTGTGTTCCAAACAATAAAAAGGCTATCCTCTAAAAATACAAGTCGTGCAAGCACAGATATATATTAAATATCCTTAAAAAAGGTTTTTGTGTGTGAGGATAACTTGGCTATTATGATTTGTATAGCGGTTTATCTTTGGTAATAGAGCGGACATGTCGAAGAGAACGATATGTGGAAACAATATATAGAAAGAATTTCGAACTTTTTAGATTTTAATAAGTTCATACCACTATAAAATGGCTAAGAGTGTAGCTACGCTCTTCTATCAAAAGGTATCAGTCTAGAATGAAGTGATTTCCCTGGAGTTCTAATAGAAGGTTCAGAGTGAGCGAAGACACTATGTGTATGCTTCTGAGTTATTAGTGTATATATAAAGTTTATATATCTTATTTTGCGTATGAAATGTATTCATTAAATTAAATTCTGTTAAAGTTTATTGTATAATTTTATTTAGATTATATTATTGGAAAAATTTTGTAGTCAAACCCCACGAATTACAATAGGTTATTTCATTACTTTAATTATTACTCTTATGATAATAATCCAAGGACTGAATAATAATGTTATAAAATTTTTATAATATTTAAAAATGAAGTATTGAGTATTAGACAATAAATCTTATAGATTTGATATTATCATTGATTTGTATGAACTATTAAGCTTTTAAATTTTAGTGATATATAACAGGTCACTTAATATTTCATTACCGATAGGAAAATAATATTATGAGAATTAGAAATGTTTAGCATTTTATTTATTTATTCCAGACATTCATTAACAAATGAATACTTGCATAATCGTTTTTCCTATAATATAAATCGTTAAGCAGATATAATGTGAGTATTATTTTATTAATATTTAAGAATAAAAGGTTTGTTGTGATATATTACTATTATTTTTAAATTTCACGGATTTTTAATATATAGCTGTTATAATTGAGTATCATGTCTTATAAAGTTTAATTTGTTGTCCGAAAATTTTTTGATGAGCTTGCGATAAATTTATTTTAATTTTGTGAATTTCAAACAATATATTAATGGACCATTATTTACTCTCTATCCTTGAAAATATCAAGACTAAAAAATGAATATTTAATAATTTAATTTATGTGAAGTTTTTATCCTGGCAAAATGAATTGGTATGTTATAGTATTTTACATTTCTGCCATTGATTGGAGTAAACATGTTCTTAATTATATTGTTCAATTTATTTGAAAATAAATTTAATCATTAATTTTTGGAACGAATTTGATAAAATAACAAAAAATCAATTAAATTGGTCATATATCCATCTAAATATATTTACAGAGTTAGTGTAGTAAAATGTATTAATAATTAATTTTTTTAGAAAAGAGTATTGTAGTAGGAATACTAATGTGATTAAATATATCTTAATTTATTTTATTATATATGCGTATTGTATAATTGTTATTCTTTTGGAATAAACAGATTCTAAAACTAAAAAATAATTTTGTTATTTATGTAGTTATAGCCAATTTATATTTTTACTATTCTATCCTAAAATATTATAATTTTCATTAACTATAATTCTTCTTTTCTAATAATTTTGGATTTGAAAAGGGAATTGATACTTTTATTTCATTCTCTAGAATCCCAATATAGCT
Source organism: Trachelipus rathkii (assembly GCA_015478945.1). Taxonomy (NCBI): domain Eukaryota; kingdom Metazoa; phylum Arthropoda; class Malacostraca; order Isopoda; family Trachelipodidae; genus Trachelipus; species Trachelipus rathkii. The sequence goes on from JABUQX010037779.1 coordinate 12,704, forward strand.
TAATATATCTTGTGAGATTAAACATGTTTATATATTTTATTTGTCAAAATGTATAAGTGATATTAATAATGAAATTATTTAGATTTTTGTGGATTCAACATTATAAAAGGTTAAATATTTCCACCTTCATCTAAATATAAATTCAAAGTCGATATAGAAAGTGGTAATTGATATCTTTTTGCTACGGTCTGGTGTGTGAGGAATAGTAATGTGGCATTCTGATCTGTAATAACTGTTACATCGCTTGGTATGTAAGGTTCTTAATTTATTTTTGTTTGCAAATATTTAGAATTTCTTTTGTTATTAATTAATGGATTTTTTGTGACACAAAATAAGATTTGTGAAAATTTAACCATCAATCACATACGTTCAAATTTTCTTTGGAAAATATGTAATAATTGATTATATATTTATAAAGAAAGTTATTTTATGAGTTGTGAGGAAATACTAGATGTAATTGTCTACTTATGAACCAATTAGCTTGTAAATTGTTTTCTTAATAATGCCTATAAACTTTTTTATGGCAAAATAAAAATTTGTAGCAAATAATGCTGATCATTAAAAACTTTGGATTTTATTAATTTATTACAATTTTGAAAAAGTGATGCAACCTTGAAATATAACATATTACCTTGATGATATGATATGATTAATTGATTAAAACACAATATAAAGCAAAAGAAAATAGTTTTCCCAATGATAACTAAAGAATGTGTCTATCACGGATTAATTAATAGCACAAGGTTAATAGGAATAACTGAAAATATTTTCCTTAAAAAAATAATTTTTGTAGATAAAAATTACCTATAGAGAACCGTAAAAATATATTTATAGAATTTTGTGAGAGTAATCATAACACTATATAAAATAAGATTCCAATACTAAAAAAATAATGAAAGTCATGTAAATAAAACAGATATATAATAATAATAAATAATAATTAAAATAAATAATATATTTAGAACATAAAAAGGTTTGAGTTTGTATTTGAAGAAGTAGTTTGGTGGATTACATCGTGTTGATAAAACATTGTAATAATCCTTAGAAGTAAATACAGGTCTTATAAATTAAAATGTCCAACTTAATTAGAAATTTACATAAGAGAGTATATGTTATGTTAATTCCTGTATAAGTGTCATAATTATTTATATAACCGACAACAGATTCCTCTGTAAATGATAATGTATATCAAAGAGAAAGATCTAATAATCTTATGAATATCTATTAAAGAAATGGTGTATTTACGTGATGATAGAGCAAAACACTATTTGTGTGAAAGAGGATTTATAAATACGCTTACTACTTTCTTTGGAGTAAAGGTCATTTTTATTGTGACCTAAATTCTTCCACAAGCAATCGGTATAAATAATATTTTGGTCAAAATTGGTCCATATTGGAAAACAAAAAATCCGTCTTGTGTGATAGCGGTATTTGTAAGGGGGGAAAATTTTGCTGTGGTTGACGAAAATTGTCCGAGATAAAAATCACATGAGCTACTAGAGCGAGAGAACTACAAAGCTATTAGCATGATTTGCAATATTTAAGAGAGCGCTTTTGGCGTCAGTATCGCACATCTTCGGAACAGTTCCAATGCAGATCGCCGGATTATTTCAAGAAATTATACCACATACAATCATCTAATGAGTCATTTTAACTAAAGGAAATGTACAACTCGTATCAGAGGAGCTGTAATGTTTAATACATATTGATGTGAAAACTTGATGTCCTAAATCTTAAAATATCTTGTCCACAGATAGATATGAAACAATTCTTATGACAGATATATTCTGGAATTATTGGGAGTATCTTAACATAATAGGTATTTGCCCTCCTAATAGGTAACTATCAGTAGAAAGTATTTTAAAAAAAATCATTTTAGAAAAAAAAGGTAATCGGACTTCAAAGTAGATTAATTAGGTCACTGGATCTTAGGTTTTTCTTTAGAAATAAAAAATGTTTTTTAAAATATAAATATTTATAATAATCTAAAAATTTTGTGACTCAATGGGAAAACAAAGGACAGTCTTTTGTATGTGCTTAACAAAAGTGTAACGTGTAAATGGAAAAACAGAAACTGCCTTTGTGAATTGGGACAGCACGTTTTTTAAGAATTTTTTATAGTGTGCTATGTGAATTTATTTCATGTGTAAGAACAGAGATTTGTAAAAATCAAGCTGGTGAGTAAGCCTTGTGAATAAGAAACATTGACAGGATTTATAATTTCGTCTTCTTGTTATTCTATTAAAAAATATGCTTGTGACGATTTTTATTTTTATTTTCTTGCGAGATTCTCTGTTCTGTTTGTTCGATCTTTTATTATATCTGTTTCTTAATAGTATGGTTTATATAAACTTATCATAACTATCGTTAATAGAATTATTTTGATCATAAATTCATAGATACAAGTGTTGTTCCGGGCAATTACGTGTACTATGCAACTACTTCTACTTCCTCTTCTCCTAATATGTGAAAAGTTCTAAAATTTAATTTTTGTCAAAGTTTGAAAAATTGAATTTAGAATTTTCGCGATGGTCTTATATCACTATGAAATTGGAGCAGATGTTGCGCGATATCCTCTAATACCCAAAGTAGTAGAAAACGTAATTTAATTAACTCATATTAGGAAAGTGGCAAAGTAGGAACGAACCTCTGAGATAAAAGCATATTCCTACCCATAGTGCGACATCACTTCGTTGACTTAAAATGTTTAACAATTAGTATTGAAAAATTGTGGTAAAAAATTGGGTGGTCCTGTTGGGATTCATGCATGGATGGTCCAAAAACTGGCTAAATCATTTAAACAATACTATTTTTCAAGGATGTTTTGTGCTGTATAAACGACACAAGAAGCCCTCGTGAGATTATCGTAATAGCTGTTTATCACAACATCGAAGAGAGATACAGTATGTACCAGGTTAATGTTGAGTTTTGTCCAGATAAGTATTTTAATTGAATTTGAATTTTTAGATGTTGTGATAAATTCCATGAATATTACAATGTAACATGGCTAAATCCTACGAAGGCACCGCAGAACATCCTACTAATTAGATGTTTTTTAGAAAGAGTATAATGTAATGATGATACAATGGTATTCGAGATTATGTAACATCGAAACTTTTTTCGTGAGGTTGGGAAACAACGGTTATAAAACTAAACATTTGTCATACATAAATTTTGTACTACCTGGAAATCTTTGAATTATTGTGATTCCCACGAAACATCTTCATGTCATACTCTCCTTACAACCACCGAATACAGTTCGTAGAAAAAGTAATTTTATATTTTAATGAGTTTTGTCTGAGGAATACTAATGGTGATCAGATTTGATAATTAGACGCCTATAATTCTTATAACTTATCGGAACGATAACCGCAACAGTTCTATTTTATATTTGTATCTTAAATTATTTATTCAAAAAATTTGACAATTGTAATTTTATTTTGTATTCAAACCTAAATGGCTATACTCCCTATAAATACAAGAGTCGCTGAATTTACTAATTCTAATATTTTTGAATATTAAATTGATTTTGTGTGAGCAATACTATGGTGTATACTGATTTGTAAGCTGTTATACTTTTTGAATAACAGTTTCCTTAAATTTCAAAATCTTTATTTAGATCTTTTGAGATTGAGTTCAATATAACATATAAAACGGACTTGTTTGAAAATACAAGAGTGAATAAGGAATTTAATATCTTTTTCAGTAAACCGTCAATGAAAAATAGTATTCTCATCTGTGTGTTTTAGATAATAAGCTCCTCAAGCTCTATAACTCCTTGTTGAGAGTAGACGAAGGTTTAATTCAGATTCTGTCTACACGTATTTGAAATACTTAATCGAACATATTTATCATTATGTTCAAAACTCAATAATAATTCGTGTCTATATTTGTCCTTAATATAACATGATAAGCTACGTAGAAAAATAATGGATTTTTGCATATTTGCATAGCGTGTGTACAGGTATTACTTGAAGACTGCACGTTATAACTATCGATGTAATTTCCGAACGTGTAAATAGCTTTATATACTTTTGGGAGTACAGGTTCGTAATTTGTTTTCTGTCAAAAGTGTTGAAAGGAAAATTTCTTGTTCTGCGCAATGCTATGTCTGCGTGGTTCCGAACGTAAACATATAAAAGCTATGGTCCTCGTAAGATACCTCATATTTAGCAGAAAAGTGTTTTGATATTAAGAAAAGCTGATGAAGCAAAAAATAACCTATGAGCATATTCTCAGATTTGATTTATATATTATATTTATATATATATTAAAACCTTAATCTTTATTTAGAAATCGTAAAATAAAGTCTATTAGTTAAGTCAAAATGAATTTGGAATTTGCTTAAATATTTCATTAAATAATGTAGTTGTAAACACGCACATATAATTCCCAACTAAGAAGCCGCTATAATGACGCTGACAATATGTTTAATCTAAAAATAATTTGAGAAAGTCTATTTCTTGATGATAAAGTGTATTCATGTAATTGTAAGCTGTTAGATTTTCTTTAATTATATCCTATTTTGGAAATAACAAGGTTCTTAAAGTTAGTTTTTCCCAATACAAATTGAGATTAGAAATAATTTAGATTGTAGTTCTAAGAATTCTATAAAGGTTCTCTATTATAGCATTATCTCCTGAAATTATCAAAGTCTACCATAAGTGAGATATTGTGATTATAGATTTAGAAAATTTTGTGTAGATGGATGCAACTATGGTTAACTAGATTTGTAATAGCCGATATAAGCATTTCGGCATAATCAATGCTGTTAAACCTAATTTGTCCACAAATTTTGAAATTTAAACTTTTTGATTTTTTGAGTAGTTCAAACCATTATATATTGCCACAGTACTGTTGTTCGCTGGGAAGGATATCAAATCCGTAGAAAGAGAGAATTTGTATTAGAAAAATGAGGATGATAGGAAAATATACAACTGTGGTAATCGAGAGGAAATTTGAGAATATATGCCCTTGGTTATTATCAGAAACACTTTATTGGCGTAACAGGTGTATAAAATTACATTGACTTTTCTGAACTATCCCCAATGATGTGATAATTTGCTAAAATATTTTGAGTTTGTGGTTTTCAAACTATTAAGAGTAATTGTCAAAGGTGGCATAACCCTGTCTATCGAAAGTATCACAAGTCTGGTAAGAAAGAGAGAGTATGAGTATTATAAAGCAAGAGTGTCCATGAAGATATAGAATGATTATTAATAGGTAGGAGCCTTATGATTGGTATGACAGATCTCACGCATAAATACTAGCTTTGGTAAGATAAGAAACAAAGGATTCTGACAATAAATTAAATTGTTTGTTAATATGTATTTCTGAATATGAATTTTTTAAAGTATGTTGTTCGTGGTTCAAGCCGTAAAATAAATTAGCTAATGACGTCACATTAAAAATACGCAGTCCGTAGAGAGATTATTTGAATTTATTATAAAAAAAGGTCTTTAAAAAGAATGTGAGGATACTAAATGTGTTTACTGACTTGAGTAGATAAACTGTTTAAAAGCCCTTGTTGGAAAATAACAGGTTCTTCAATTATTTTGTCCAAAATTTTGAAAGTTGGATATTATTTTTGTGGTTCGACATATAAATGGCTATTAACAACCGAAATAGACGAATTCGTTCAGAAGGATATTTGTATTTTATCGAGGTACTGATAGCATAGGACTTAGATGAGAAATAAGACTACTAGCGATAAGTCGCATATTTATATGCATTAAAAGGATAGCATAAAATTCATTAGAGTATAGTGAGCATCATGAGATTAGATATATGGTGAGTTCGCACAACCCATATAAAGGCTATTCGTCCCCTCGCGAGCATACAAGTCATAGAAAAGGATTTTCAATATTTTTAGAAAAGTTTTTGTGTGACGAACATGTGGTGTTTCGGTATTGTATATAGCCCTTATACTTTGGATATGGTTCTTAGCCCATTTTGTAAAATTTGAGAATCTGAAATTTTTTAGTTTTTGTATTACGAACATGTAAATGGCTATTTCTCCTGAAATACAAGTGTAGAAAGTGACTTTAATATTTTAAGAAAGGTTTGGGTGAGAAATACTAAATAGCTATTCCTCCTGAAAAAATTTAGAAGTAATTTATATTTTAGAAAGGTTTTTGTTGAGGAATACTATATTTCCTATCTGTAAAAGCTTATATACTTTTGGAGTAACAGGTCTTAATTTATTTTTCAAAACACTTTTCAATAAATTAAATTTTTGTGATTTTTTGTATTAAACAATAATGATCTTTCTCCTTAACTACAAGTCGTAGAAATAGCTAATTAATATTTTTAGAAGGTTTTTGTGTAGAATACTATGGTGTATACTGTTTGTAAAGCTTTATACTTTGGAATAACAGTTTTCTTAATTTAAAAATTTAGATTTGTTTCAAACATATAAATGACTATTCCTCTTAAAATACATTAGAAAAGTTAAATTTAATATTTTAGAAAGGTTATGAGAAATACTATTGTCTTCTGATTATAAAGCTTTATATGCTTTGGAGTTAACAGTTCTTAATTAAGTTTGTCTAAGTTTTGAAAACTTTGAAATTTTTTGACTTGTGGTCAACAATGAATGGTATTCTCCAAAAACAAGTCCTAGAAAAGATTGATATGTTGAAAGGTTTGTGTGATGGAAAACTATTGGTGTATTCCGATTGTAATAGCTATATAGCTTTTCGTGAGTAACACTTCTTAATTTGTTTTGTCAAATGTTGAAATTTGGAAATTTTTTGATTTTGTGTTTCGAACATATAAATGCTATTCCTCCTGAAATACAAGTCGTGGAAAAGTGATTTTTATATATTTTAGAAAGGTTTTTGTGTGGAGGAAAACATAGAGTGTTCTTCGATTTGAATTGCTGTTATATCACTTTGGATAACAGGTTCTAATTTTTTTTCAAAAATTTGAGATTTGAAATTTCTAGATTTTGTATCGAAAATCGTAAAATGTCTATTCCCTGGAAATACAATCGTTAAGAAATAGTGATTTTTAATATTTTAAGAAAGGTTTGGGTGAAGAAATCTTGTGTAATTCGGATTTATATACGTTATATACTTTGGATAAAGGTTCATAATTAATTTTTGTCAAAGTTTTGAAAAATTTGAATTTTTGAATTTTGTGGTTCACATATAAATGGCTATTCCTCCTAAAATCAAGTTAAAAAAAGTTATTTTATATATTTAGAATATTTGAGGTTGTAGTGAATACTATTGTTATGAAGGTGGCCTATAAAAATGTTAACTTTGGATTAACAGGTTATTTTATTTGTCAAAATTTTGAAAATTTGAAATTTTTTGATTTTTGTGGTTCAAACATATAAATGGCTATTCCTCCTAAAATACAAGTCGTAAAAAAGTATTTTTAATATTTTTAGAAAGGTTTTTGTGTGAGGAATACTATTGTGTATTATGATTTGTAATAGCTGTTATACTTTTGGAATAACAGGTTCTTAATTTATTTTTGTCAAAATTTTGAAAATTTGAAATTTTTGGATTTTTGTGGTTCAAACATATAAATGGCTATTCCTCCTGAAATACAAGTCGTAGATAAGTAAATTTTAATTATTTTAGATAGTGAGAAATACTATGTGTCTCAGATATATAATATGCATTTAAAGTTTTGATATCCTTGAAATTGCATTCCCATCAAAGTTTGAAAAACTTGAAATGTTTGATTTGTGTTCAAACATAAAATGGCTATCCCTAAATACAATCCGTAGAGAAGTGATTTATGATTTTTAGAAGGTTTTTTGTGTGAGAATACTATGGTGTCTCGGTTTGTAATAGCTGTTAACTTTGGAGTAAACAGGTTTTCTATTTTTTTGTCAAAAGTGTTGAAAATTAGAAATTTTTGATTTTTGTGGTTCGAACATAAAAGGGCGCTATTCCTCCGAAATAACAGTCGTAGAAAAAGTGATTTGATTATTTTAGAAAGGGGTTGTGTGAGAAATACTACGAATGTGTCTCGATTTATAATAGCTTTAATACTTTTGGAGTGAGTAAAACGTTCTTAATTAATTTTGTCAGAGTTGTGCAAAATTGATAATTTTTAGATTTTGTGTTCAAACATATAAGAATGGCATTATTATTATTATTAGAAGTCGTGAAAAGTAATTTTAAATATTTAGGGGATTTGCTTTAGAATACTATTTATTTATTTGTAAGAGCTTTTATACTTCGATATACAGTTCTTAAATTTTTTTTGTTCAATTTGAAAATTTGAAATTTTAGATTTTTGTAGTCCAAACATATAAATGGCTATTCCTCTGAAATAAAAGTCGTAGAAAAGAAATTTATTATTTTTAGAAAGGTTTTGTGAGGAATACTATGGAAATCTTCGGATTTGAAATAGCTTATATACTTTTGGAGTAACAGGTTCTTATTTTAATTTTGTCAAATTTGAAAAATTCTAAATTTGAATTTTTCAATCTCAAACAAAATTTTTTCCGTAATAAATTTGAGAAAAAGTAATTTTAATAATTTAGAAAGTTTTGTTGAGGAATACTATGGTGTATACTGATTTGTAATAGCTGTTTACTTTTGGAGTAACAGTTTAATTATTCATATTTTAGATTTTTGTTGTAAACATATATCTAATGACTATTCCTCTTGAAAAATACAAGTCGTAAATAAAGTAATTTAATATTTATAGAACGGTATGAGTAAATACTATATTGTCTTTCTGATTTATAGATAGCTTTATATACTTGAGTAACGGTTCTTAATTTAATTTTTGTCTAGTTGAAAAACTTGAAATTTTTGACTTTGTGGTCACATATTAAAGGCTATTCCTCCTAAAATACATGAAAGAAAATGATTTTTGATATTTTTGGAAAGGTTTTTGTGGAGGAAAACTATTGTGTATTCGATTGTAAACTATAATACTTTGGATAACAGGTTCGTTATTTGTTTTTGTCAAAATTGATGAAATCTGGAATTTTTTGGATTTGTGGTTCCAACATATAATTAGCTATTCCTAATCAAGAAATTTAGAAAGTGATTTTATCATTGTTAGAAAGGTTTTTGTTTGAGGAACACTAGGGTGTCTTCGATTTGTAATAGCTGTTATACCTTTTGGAGTAACAGTCTAGATTTTATTTTTCAAATGTTGAAATTGAAAAAATTTTAGATTTTTGCTGGTTCGAAACTATAATGGCTATTTCGAATACAAGTCGTTAGAAAGTGATTAGCTATTGTTTTAGATAAGGTGTTGTGTGTTGATTACTATGGTCGTCTTCGATTTGTAATAAGGTTATATGTCTTTGGATAACAGGTTCTTAATTAATTTTGTCAAAATTTGAAATTTGGAAATTTTTTGGATTTTGTGGTCAAACATATAAATGGCCTCCCTGAAATACAAGTCGTAGAACAGTTATTTTGATATTGTTAGAAAGGCTTTTGTGTGAGAAATACTATGGTGTTAAGAATATATAATAATTATATACTTTGAGTAAAGGTCTTATTAATTTTGTCAAAGTTTGAAAATTTGAAATTTAGATTGTGTTCAAACATAAAATGCATCTCCTAAAATAACGAGCGATAAAAAGTAATTTAATAATTTAGAAGTTTTTGTGTGAGGAATAATGGTGTCTTCTGATTTTAATAGCTGTTATACTTTTGGAAATTAACAGGTTCTTAATTTATTTGGTTAAAAATTTGAGAATTTGAAATTTAGATTACTTGATATTACATATAAATGGCCATTCTCCTGAAATACAAGTCGAGAAAAGTGATTTTATTTTAAAGAAGTTTTTGGTGAGAAATACTATGGGTGTATCGGATTATAATAGCTTTATACTTTGGAGTAACAGTTATAATTAAATTTGTCAAATTATAAAATTTGAAATTTTTTGAGTTTTGTGGTCTAAGGGAGAGTATAACTCGCGACCCAACCTCGACAGTCTCTGAAACAGTCATAGTCGTTAGTATAAAGTAATTTTAAAGTGTATCTGTTAATGAAGGGTTGTTTGTAAGGAGCTGTACTAATCTCGTGTACGTTTTAGTGGATCTTTGTGAATAGCTGTATAGCTTTTGGAATAACATGTTTCTTAAATATTTGTAAAATTTGAAATTTTTGGAAATTTTTAGATTTTGTAGTTCAAACATATAAGTGGTATTCCTCCTGAAAAATATGTCGTGAAGAAATGTGTTTTTCACATGTTGAAGGTTTTTTTATTGTTGAGGAAGAATATGTGTATACTGATTTGTAAAGATCGCCACAGCAGGGAAATACAGTTTTTATTATGAATGTAGTTCAAAAATTTGAAATTTTTAATTTTTGATTTTGCTGTTCAAACATATAAATGACTATTCCTCCGGAATACAAGTCGTAGAAAAGTATTTAATATTTAGAAGTTGTGTTAGAATTCTATGTTCATACGCAAATGTAATAGCTGTTATATTTGAAAGGAAACAATTTAGTTTTTGCAAAATTTTATCTGATATGGTTTATGACTTATGGGATTGCATTCTTTTTATACTTACAGAAACCAAATAAAATCGTAGAAAGGAAAAAGATATATTTTAGAAAATTTTGTGTGATGAATACTATACTTTAGCAAAAGTAAACATTTCGTACACTTTTGGACTGACAGCTTTTAACAAAGATCATCAAAATTTTCGATATCTGAAATTTTGAATTATGATTCAACCATACAAATGCCGCCATCCTCGTGAATACAAGACGTAGAAAAGTAATTTTCAATATTTTTAGAAGGTTTTTGTCTGAGGAATACATGGTGTATTCATATAGTAATTATCTAGATATCTTTGGTGATAATTATAACTTTATATATAGAATATAATAATAATATATAATATAAATATATATCAATATATATATAATATATATTATTATATTAATAATATTAAAATAGTAATTTTACCTATTTGTAATGCCTATCTTATCTTTTTCTGTACTCATTATTTTATAGAATTTTATTGGTGATAATTTTTAAAATGAAATTTGTATTTTTTTATTTCAAACATATAAATAACTATCTCCTCAAGATACAAGTGTAGAAAAGTAATTTCATATTTTAGACAGGTTTTGAGTGAGGATATATATGGTGTATACTGATTTGTAAAAGCTGTTATACTTTGGAAAAAAAGTCTTTTAATTTAAAAATGTTAATTTTGCTGGCTAACATATAAGACATCCTCTAAAATACAGTCGTAGAAAAGTAATTTTAATCTGTTAGAATATTTCAGGAAATACTATGGGTCCTTCATAAAAACGTAGGATAATTTTGGAGTAACAAGTTCTTAATTATTTTTTGTCAAAGTTTTGTAAAGTTCACAGTTTAATATTTGTGGTGACAACATACAAATATATATTTATGCTCAAAGACAAGTCCTAACTTACCAGTGTTCAGTATTTATAGCGAACCCGGTGATGATGCAGTTTTTTTCGGAACCTTTTTACACTGATAATACCGACGCAATTTTGAAAAACTGGATTCTTAATTTATTTTTTGTCAAACTTTTTTGAGAAATTTGAATTTCCTCTATATCTTTGGTTCGAACATATAAATGCTATTCCTCCTGAAATACAAAGTGGTAGAAAAGGTAATTTTAATATTAAAGAACAAAGTGTGAAACATAAATATTTCAACCAGAGATATACTATAGACTATATACTTGGAGTGCCACTTAATTTATTTTTGTCAAATGTTGAAATTTGAAATTTTTGGTAATCTTGTGTCGAACATATAAAAGGCTATTCCTCCTGAAATATTACAAGTCGTAGAAAACGATTTTGAGTATTTTTAGACAAGGGTTTGTGTAGGAATACTATGGTGTTCGGATTTGTAAAGAATGTTTATATCTTGGAGTAACAGGTCCTTAATTTAATTTTTGTCAAAAATGTTGAAATTTGAAATTTTTGGATTTTCTGTTCGAACATATAAATGGCTATCCCTCCTAAAATAATTCTTATAATTAAAAGTGATTTAATATTTTTAGAAAGGTTTCTCTGTTGAGGACACTAGGGGTCTCGTATGTGTAATAGCTGTTTATAGTTGTGGTTGCTGCACCAATATAATAATATCGGTAATTGATATTTGGAAATTTTGGATTTGTGTGTGTCTGAAATAAATGGCCTATTCTCCTGAAATACAAGTCGTTAAGAAAGTGATATTGAATTAGAAAGGTGCATTGTTGTTGGTAACTGTTGAGACGTTTTCTTTGTTGATAGCGTTTATCTTTTGATAACAGGTCAAGAATCCCTTTTGAGATATGGCTATTTGAAACTTACATTTTTTTGTGGTTCGAACATATTAAATGGCTATTCCTCCTGAAATACAAGTCGTAAAAATGTTAATGTTTTTTGAAAGTTTTTTTGGAGGTATATATGGTGTCTTCGATTTGTAATAGCTGTTTATATTCTTTGGAGAAACAGGTTCTATTTTTACTTTCAGTCAAAAAGAGTAAAAGTATAACAAATGTTGTTTTTAATTCTTTCAAGCTATACAATGGCTATTCCTCTGAAATACAAGTCGTAGAAAAGATTTTGAATTTTTAAGAAAGGTGTTTGTGGAGAAATACTGTATTCTTCGGATATAATATATTAAAACTGATGGAGTAAACTACTTATTAATTTTTGTAGAGTTTTAAAATTTGAAATTTTAGATTTATGCTAGATTGATAGATTGGTAATTTACTTCTGATAGAGTCGTAAAAAGTAATTTATTTAGAACAACTGGCAAAACACATTTTGCATATATCGGGATATATTTCAGAACTTGTAATAACTATTTTATTTTTTATTTTGTCAAAATTGAAGAATTTTGAAATTTTAAGATTTTAAAGTAGCAAACATTATAAAAATGGCTATTTCTCCTGAAATAAAAGTCGTAAGAAAGAAATTTTATTATTGAGAAAAGGTTTTTGTGTGAGGAATACTATGGGTTATTCGGATTTGTAATAGCTGTTATAAATTATTGCGCAGTTTCCATGCATTTGTCAACATTTTTAAAAATTTAAATTTTTGGAATTTGTAGTTTCAAACAAAAAACCCTTTTCTCCTAAAATACAAGTCTAGAAAGTATTTAATTTTAGAAAGGTTTTGTGTGAGGAATACTATTGGTATCTTCGGATTTTTATTATGTTATTGACTCGCTAACAGTTTCTTAATTAAAAATTTTAGATTTTGTTGTTCAACAACATATATAATGACTATTCCTCTTAAACATACAAGCGTACGATAAAGTAAATTTTAATATTTTCGAAAGTTATGAAAATACTGTTTTGTCTCTGATTTATAAAAATAGCTAGTATACTTTGGGAGTAACAGTGTCTTATATAATTTGTCTAAGTTGAAAACTTGAAATTTTGACTTGGTCAAACACTATAAAGTTATTCCTCCTAAAATACCAAGTCGTAAAAAATGATTTGATATCTTTGGAAAGGTTTGTGTGAGAAAACTCAGGGGTATCCGATATTGTAATAGTTATATACTTTGAGTAAACAGGTTCTAAATTTTTGTCAAAATGTGAATTTTGACATTTTTGGATTTTATGTGTCGAACATTATAATGGCTATTACGTCGAAATACATAGTCATAGAAAGTATTTTAATTTTCGAAAGTTTTGTGTGAGGAACTACTAGGTGTCTCGGATTTGTAATAGCTGTTATACTTTTTGGAGTAACAGGTTCTAATTTATTTTTGTCAAATGTTGATAATTGAAATTTTTAGAGTTTTTGTGGAAGAACATATAAATGGCTATTTCTCCTGATAATACAAGTCGTGAAAAGTGATTTTTATATTTTTAGAAGTTTTTGTGTGTGATTACTCATGGTGCTCGGATTTTTAATAGCTGTTATAACTTTGGAGTAACAGGTCTCTTACTTAATTCTGTCAAAATGTTTTGAAAAATGTGGAAAATTTGGATTATTTGTCAAACATATAAATGGCCATTTCTCCTGAAATACCAATCGTAGAAAAGTTTTTGTTATTTTCGAGAAAGGTTTGGCGAGAAATACTATGTGTCTCAATATATAATACTTTATCTTTTGGAGGAACAGTCTTAATAAATTTGCCAACGTTTGAAAATTGAAATTTTTAGATTTTGTGGTCAACAATAAATGGCTACTTTCTCCTAAAATACGAAGTTCGTAAATAATTTAATAATTTTAAGAATGAGGTTTTTGGCGAGGATACAGAATGTGTATACTGATTTGTAACAGCGTTATCTGTGGAATAACAGGTCTAATTTAATTTTGACAAAATTTTTGAGAATTTGAAAATTTTTAGATTTTAATTCGAAAAAATATGCATATTCCCCGAATACAAGTCGTAGCAAAGTGATTTAATATTTAAGAAAAGGTTGGTGAGAAAGTACTATGGTGTATTCGATTATAAAGTTATATACATTTGAGTAACAGTCATAAAATTAATATTTGGCAAATTTTGGAAATTTGAAATTTTTTGAGTTTTGTGGTCAAACATGTAAATGGCTATTACTCCTAAAATACAAGTCGTAGAAAAGTATTTTGTAATAATTTTTAATAAGGTTTGTTAAGGAATCTATGTGTATATGATTGTAATACGTAGTTATCTTTGAATAACAGGTCTATTTAATTTTTGTCAAATTTTGAGAATTTGAAATTTAGATTTTTGTAAGTAAACATATAAACCTTTTCTAATAATATTCTATAGTGAATTTGATATTTGAATTTTTTTTGGTGAACGAAGAAGTAGCTTACACTACTTAATAAGCCGTTTTATCTTTTGAATAACGGTTTTTTTAATTAATTGTTTGTCAAAATTTTGAAATTTAAATTTGGAATTTTTGTGGTCTCAATACATTAAATGACTATCCTTCCTGAAATACAAGTCTGTAGAAAAAGTAATTTTAATATTTTTAGAAGGTTTTGGTGTAAATAGACCTATGTATACGATTTGTAATAAGCTAGACGCTTTTGGAATAACAGGATTTAATTATTTGTCAAAAATATTGAGAATTGAAATTTGTTTAGACTCTTGTAGTTCAACATATAAAGTGGCTATTTCCTCCGAAATTATTAAGTTACGAGAAAAATATTATTTTTAGAAAGTTTTTGTGTGATGAATACTTTGGTATCTTCGGTTATACTTTTTGAGTAACAGGTTCTTATTAATTTTTTGTCAAAAATTTTATATCTGAAATTTTTGAATTTTATGATTCAAAATCAACTGCCATGCCTCGATGAAATACAGACGTAGAAAAGTAATTTTCAATATTTTTAGAAAGGTTTGTCCTGAGGAATACTATGTGATTCAGATGTAATAGCTATATACTGATGTTATATGATAATAATCTTTTAATACTAGTATATATATAAATATATAAAAATTTATATATATATATTATTATATATAATAAATATATATATTATATATTATAATATTATATTATATTATATAAATATATATATTAATAATATAGATAATAAATATATTTGGAAGTAACATGTTCTATTTATTTGTCACATTTTAAACATTTGAAATTTGTATTTTTTATTCAACATATAAAATAACTATCTCCTAAAATACAGTCGTAGAAAATAATTTTCATAATTTTTAGACAGATTTGCAGTGAGGAAACTAATTAATTACAAATATGGCAAAAGTTATCAGCAATGTTGAAACAGTTATCTAAAGTTTAAAAAATTTAGATTTTGTGGCTTAACATATAAAGACTATCCTCGCTAAAATACAAGTCGTAGAAAAAGTAATTATTTAATATTTTAGAAAGGTGTGAGAAATACTCGAGTTCTTCAATTTATAATAGCTATAGCTTTTGGAGTAAACTGGTTCTTAATTCATTTTTGTCAAAATGGCTGAAAATTCTGAATTTTTTTTGATTTTAGTGTACCATAACAGATAAAGGCTATTCTCCTCCTTAATTACAAGTCGTGAAAAAAGTAATTGTAATTAATTTTTAGAAGGTTTGTTTTGTGTAGGAATCTATTGTGTATTATTGATGTAATAGCTGTTAACTTGTTGGAAAACAGTTGTCTATTTATTTTTGTCAAAATTTTGGAGAATTGAAATTTTTAGAGTTTTGCTAGTAGAAACATATTAAACGGCTATCAAAAAGTAAAAAATAAGCCATGCAAGAAAATGTAATCTTAATATTGTTTAGAAAGTGGTGTGAGAAACGTAACTAAATGCGTTTTCACGATATATATAGCATATAACTTTTGAGTAACAGGTTCTTAATTATTTTTGTCAAAGAATGTTTAGGAAAAAACTAATATAAATTGTGGTCGAGACATATAAAGGACTCTATTCTCTCTCTCTTGAAATCAAGCTGAGAAAAGGCCAAATACATATCACTTGGCAGAGGTTTGTGAGGAAACATGGTGTTTTATCGGATTGTAATAGCTGTTATACTTTGGGAGTAACAGGTTCTTAATTTATTTGTCAACATGTGAAATTTGGAAAATTTTTGGATTTTCTGGTTCGGACACATATCAATGGCTATCCTCCTAAAATACACAGTCCGTAAGAAAGTGGACTATTATCAATATTTTAAAGTTTTTTTCTTGTGGAAATCTGGGGTCTTCGTATTGTAATGAGTTGACTTGACCCTATTGGGTCATAATCTTATTTGTCAAAATAATGATATTGTTGAAATTTTGGATTTTGTGGTTCGAACATGATAAATGGCTATCTCTGAATCAGTCAAAAAGACTTGTTATTTAACATATTCAGATAAATTTATTCCTTCTTCCTTAACACAAAAACAATTACGACTACTGGTATTCGACTTAACATTTGTTTTAATAGTTCAATACTCATGAAATCAATTTTTTTCTTTGATATTTTTAACCTTATATGCATAACTTTTCAAAGTGATTTTCTATTACCCTTGTTTAATCTATAATCTATGAATGCTAAACAAGGTTGTAATCGTTTTTAAATACCGTTTAAATACATGACGTCAATAAAGAAATAAATTTGCTCAAATATTCCTTAATAAAAGGTGTATATTGCAAGATATAAAAATTAAATAAAAATAAGAAACCTCTTTCTCTCTCTCTCTCTCTCTCTCTCTCTCTCTCTCTCTCTCTCTCTCTCTCTCTCTCTCCCTCTCTCTCTCTCTCTCTCTCTCTCTCTCTCTCTCTCTCTCTCTCTCTCTCTCTCTCTCTCTCTCTCTCTTTCTCTCTCTCGCACTCTCACTTTCAATTCTCTTTCTCTCTCTCTCTCTCTCTCTCTCTCTCTCTCTCTCTCTCTCTCTCTCTCTCTCTCTCTCTCTCTCTCTCTCTCTCTCTCTCTCTCTCTATCTCTCTCTTTTTTTCCTTTTTATTTTTTAAAAAAAATGTATATATATATATATATATATATATATATATATATATATATATATATATATATATATATATATATATATATCTATAAAAATATATATACATATAACACCTTGCTAACAATAATGATATTGATGATGTGTGTGTGTGAAGCTGCTAAACTTACTTAGAAACTTCTTTCATTACACATTTATTATTATCCTTCTAAGAATGTTAACGAAGGAAAAGAAAATATTAGGAATGTTTATCAAGAACAAGAGAATTTTGAGTTAGTGCCTTTTAGAAGATTCTATTGTAAATATCATTATTTTGAGTAGATAAAAAGAAGAATTGATTTTTTTATTGTGCCCCAATTAGAAAGGCCAGAAGAGTCAGAGGTCAAATTTCCTCAAGGTCACTCTTCTAGCAATTTTATTACGGTTTGGAATAAAGGTTCCATTCAATATGAAAGGGGGCAATGAAAGAGTAGAATCGTCAAAAAAAAAAGAGTGTGGATATATTAATAAAAGTAATGAAGGGTCATTAACTGATGAAAAAAACGTGGGAAAAATATTATGATAGAAGAACGTCGAGGAACTCTATTTTTGATAGATTTGTAGAAGAACGATGACACTCTGTACTGATGCTATTGAATGACTGAAAAAAAACACAAACACAAACACACACACACACACACACACACACAACACATATATATATATATATATAGTATAAATATATATAACTCTTTAATAATGTATAATAATAATGTAATGTATATGTATGTTATTAAAAGCGTTAGTAATGTAATAAAAGCATTAGTAATGTAATAATAATAATAATAATAATGTAATAATAATAACAATTATACAGAATTATAAGAATATTCATCTTTGAATAAATAATTTGTATATGTGTAATAGTGATAATATGTATTATTCTGGTATAATAATATTAATAATAATAATAATAATAATAATAATAATATAATAATAATAATAATAATATATATATTTAGATTTGTATAAAACATATAATAACAATAATGAGCAATAATAATAATAATAATAATAATATATAATGTGTAATAATAATAATAATAATAATAACAGTAATAGAGCAAGAGTAGTAATAATAATATATAATATGTAATATATATATATATATATATATATATATAAATATATATACATAAATATGCATATACGTATTGCTATATATATATATATATATATATATATATATATATATATATATATATATATATATATATATATATATATATATATATATATAACTATATATATATACACTGAAATCTGGAACACTTCTTACTCTGTTTTTGCTCCTTCGATTTGACGCCACCTCCGAGTATCAAATTTGATTAGGACAAGTTTTTGATTTTCATACCTCAATCTCGTGAATTTAAATTGATTCTCCGACCTTTATCCAGGAGAGAGGATGTATATAAATATATATTTAAATATTTCATATTTTCAGAACATCAACGTTAAAAACCTGTTTCAATTTTACCATTTAGTCAATTATTTGATTAAATTATTTTTGGTTATAATATATATAATATATATAATATATATAATATATATATATAATATATAATAATATATGTATATATATATAATATATATATATATATGTATATATGTATAATATATATATATATATAATAATAATAATAATATATGTATATATATAAAGTATATATATATATATATGTAATAATAATATATATGTATGTATATGTATATATATATAATAATAATATATAATAATAATAGTATATATATAACTAATAATAATAATAATAATAATAATAATAATAATAATAATATGTATATATAAATAATAATAATAATATATATAATATGTATAGATAATAATAATAATAATAATAATATGTAATAATAATAATAATAATATTAATATATGTATGTAATAATAATAATATATATATATATAATATATGTATTTATGTTAATGTATGTAATATATGGAAATATATAATAATAATAATAATATATGTATATGTATAATATAATAATAATGTAATATAATAATATATAATAATAATATGTAATAATATATATATAATATAATATAATAATAATAATAATAATAATAATAATAATAACAATATAATAATAATAATAATAATAATAATATAATAATAATAATAATATAATAATAATATAATAATATTAATGTAATAATATATATATATGTTTATGTTTAATAATATATATATATAATAATATATATATGTATGTAATAATAACCAATAATAATAATATATGTATAATAATAATAATAATAATAATAATAATATAATATTAATATATGTATGTGTGTGTATATATAACCATATATATATATATATATATATATATATATATATATATATATACATATATATATATATATATATATATATATATATATATATATATATATATATATATATATATATATATATATATATATATATATATATATATATATAATTACAGGAAAGTGAAAACCTGCCTTTTCTGGGGTCGAACAACCACATGCGCAACTGGAACAACGTACTCGATGCTTTACCACGTTGAGCCACCTTAAACCAGTTTGAATCAAGAACAACCACTAAGCGAACGAAACCGCCAGGCCAATATCACCAGGCTTTCACCTGTCCCTCGTTCGAAAATATTTAATTATTTTTAAATTGCAATTACCGCAATTAATGTTAAGTAAACGAAGAACAATTGTGAAGGTAAAAATTGTTCTTTGTTAACTATCATCAAATGCGGTCAGCAAGGATAAATAATTTAAAACTATTGAGGCGATCGGAAGGCAGGGTGAAGCTAATGCGCCTTGACGAACTCGTTCGCTTAGTATTCTTAAACAGGCTTTCTTTGGTTTGAGGATGGCTCAACGGTACGACTGCATTGTTCTCAGTAGCAACAGCTGCGGTGGTTCGACGCCCTGAGGAAGCAAGTTTTCTCTATCCTCCCATGTAATTGAGCTTTGTTTAGTAACTGCGGTTGTTGCAATATATATTATTATATATATATATATATATATATATAACATATATATATATATATATATATATATATATATATATATATATATATATATATATATATATATATATATATATATATATATATATATGTAGATATCATATCAATGTATATGCTAACATATGTAATAATACTTCGTATTTAAAAGCAATATGGAAGCGGTATGTATGTATAATAATAATATATAATAATATATGTATATAATAATAATAATAATATAATAATAATAATAATAAAATTTAATAATAATAATATTAATAATAATAATAATATATATAATAATAATATAATAATATAATATTATATATAATATAATGTATATGTAATAATAATAATATAATAATAATAATATGTAATATAATAATAATGTAATAATAATAATAATAATATAATAACATGAACATCACTCATATCAATGTATGTAATATGTATATATGTGTATTTGTAATATATATATATGTATATATGAAATGTATGTGTAATATAATATATGTATATATATATATATTATAATATAATAATATGTATGTATATATATATAATAATAATAATAATAATAATAATAATAATAATTTATATAATATATACATATATGTAATATGTATATATATATATATAATAATAATAATATATATATATATAATAATAATAATAATAATAATAATAATAATATATATATAATATAATATATATATATTGTATATATATATAATAATAATATAATATATATATATAATAATAATAATAATATATAATAATATATATATAATAATAATAATAATAATAATAATATATATATATAATATATAAAAAGATAATAATAATATGTATGTATATATATATATGTATAATAATATATATAATAATAATAATAATAATAATAATATGTAATAATAATAATATATGTATATAATGTTATGTAATAGTATATACATATGTAAAAATAATCTATGTATGTGTAATATATTTATGTATTATGAGGTTTATTCGATGCAATAAGAATAATATAATATGAATGATATGTATGTATATAATATAATATAATAATATATAATAATATAATAATATAATAATATAGTATATATATGTAATAATAATAATAATAATATAATAATATGATATACAAACATTAATAATAGCCTAATATATAAATAATAATATATATAATGTACACTTGCCCTCGAATGTAATAATATATATGTGTATATGTAATATATATATATAATAATGTAATAATAATATGTAATAATAATAATAATAATAATAATGTGTAAGGAATGTAATAAAATAATATAATAATAATAGATATGTAGTAATTAATATGTATGTAATAATATATAATAATAATAATAATAATATATAATAATATATAATAATAATAATAATATGTAATAATAATAATAATAGATATATATACTCTCTATATATAATATATATATGTGAACATTTAAAAGCAAGTGGTTGACTCCGTTAAAATTAGGTTAGGTTAATTTAGGTTAAGTTTGGTGATTAGGTTAGGTTAGGTTTAGGTTAGGTTAGGTTAGATTAGGTTAGGTTACCCAAAAATTTAATGTATTTGCCTAAAATTATTAAAATATCGATACATTAATTATTGATTTTTGCTCCTGGAGTCAACCATATAAAATAGCCTATATATATATATATATATATATATATATATATATATATATATATATATATATATATATATATATATATATATATATATATATATATATATATATGTAATGTGTAATGTCATATGTCAGCAATGTAATAGGTAATAATGTAATAATGTAATAATAATAATATAATAATATGCTATATAATAATAATAATAATAATAATAATATAATAATAATATATATATAATATGTATAATAATAATATAATAATAGTATAATATAATATTAATATATA